>JANJYQ010033841.1:1032-14630 GCA_024605255.1 Rastrelliger kanagurta | reverse complement strand
TCTTTCTTTCTTTCTTTCTTTCTTTCTTTCTTTCTTTCTTTCTTTCTTTCTTTCTTTCTTCGTACTATTTCCATATCTTAATCTTACCCCCGCCCACACCTCCATTCCATCTCTTAGTGGCCCCTATCCTTCCAAGTCTGCCTCTTCAGCCTCTGTTGGGTGTTATTTGAGGTCACACAGACCTCAGGGCCACAACCTGTGAGAATTACAGTTGACATGTATTCAATCATCTTACTCCCTCACAGGACAATAGACATAATTTACCAACAGCAGCATATGTCTGCAATATGGCAACACAAAGAGATTATAATATCACAAGCCAAAAAAGGACTCACAGCCTGTATTTACAGTAAAAAAGAATTATAATATCAAGGAGGTAGGTTTTGTCTGCTCATTCACAGGCTCCAACGTTGATCATTGTGGTTGTAAAAGTTTTTTTTAAACTCCATTTTGTCTTGCATTGCAAGGATGAAAAATCATTTTGGTGCACTGATTTGACATGTGTAGAAACAAGATTGATTTTGGCTTATTTACTTTGTTTATTGTTTTTTTTTTTTAATTTAATTTCTTTTTGTTTTGCATAATACATGATGTTCGATTGCCCTGCTGGTAACATTGCTGTAACCTTGCTACTGTAATTTAAGGCTAGTAAAAAAATAAGCAAAACATGTTAAACTGCTGATTTTCTTCATGGCCATCTTGCATCATTTGCAGACAACATTGGTCTGACTATAGTCAGACTTATGAAAACTAAAAAAAACTGCCATATTGGCCAGCTCACCTTGCCTCTTTTATCAACATTTCCTCACTCTCTGCTGCACTCACTTACCCCTTCTCACCACTCTCTCCAGAATGGCACAACCAATTGTGAAACTGTTAAATGATTCACTGTTAGCATGTTACTCCATACATTGCTAGGTTACCTTGCAAACCAAAGAACATCGGACAGTGTTATAGTGTTTGCACTGTGTATCTGTTTGTTTGATGTGTCTGACATGCGACTGATGAAACGGATGAAGGCACTATTTTAAATGTTTAAAGCACACAGGTGATTATGAGGTTCTGTAAGTTTCATTTTTAAATGTTAGTACAGCTCCTTGATTTACAGCCTGTTACCTGAGAGGAGAGGAAGCTGTGATATGCTCTCAACACTTGAGTGTTGCCATGTTGTCATTCATGTAAAATTTCACACCACCATCATGTTTGGGTCACCTGGTCTTATAATTTTTTCTGACATCTACTAACCTACAAATAGTGAGGGATTTCTATTGAAGGCCTAGGAAGTACTTAAGTGAGTAAATTTCAAGTTTATTTTCAAATTTTCAAATATAGTTATAATTAGATAAATTATGTTGTCATATCATTTTGGAGACCATTAAAGCCAAACAAGCCATAGCGTCCAATAAACAACTTGTCAATGTCCCTCGCCCGCAACACTGACTGAGTCCATAGACAGTAAAGAAAATAATGACATCATGACTTCACTTGGTGGTATGTGGACTTTGAGGGCTTTCAGATTGGCATTTTAAGAGGTGACCATACTTACATGGGAGGGTGGAGCTGAACCTAACACAAGTTGTTAGCTTGGTTAGTAAAATGCACATCTTGGTTAACTGTGAATATTAAATGCTGTAATAACTCACCAGCAAAAAACATGCTTAAAGCCATTAAAATAAAATGTTCTTACCAGGCCTATTACAACCAATCATTACAACCAAATTCTGAAGATTTGTTTCAAATAACCAAAACTTTACAATTAACTATCATGAACTGAAAACCTACTGAAATAACAACAGCTACGACCATGTCTATTCTATGTAGATCTGAGGTTATGTCATGTTTACAATACTTAACCAACATTGTCAACACCATGGTATTCACTTGTCAATTATGATATAGCCAAGTCCAAAAGCATAACCTACTTTATTCTCAAATGTACATATAATGGGACCATTATTTTCCAAATGGACATCATTCTGTCTTAAAGAATACTGGAAATTAGCAGCTGAGACCATCAGCTCATTAGGAAGCTGCTTACTGAGGCAATAAATTAAAGTAAGAAGTAAGGTCATTTGGAGCCAGTGGAGTCACCTCCACTGTCCATTAGAGAGAATGCAGGTATCAGGCTTCTCTGCATTGGCTTCAGTTTTCAGAACCAGACCTATTCGTTATATTGAGACGCATTCATTTCACTGTACTCATAAGAAGAGCTCAGCGTCTATTACCCTGATGATTTGACACTTAGTAATGCAGAAGGGAAATATCACTCCAACATGATGGCATAAGTAATCTTTGTCTTCAAGACAACATAGTATCAAAAATTCAAACTGATTGCTTGATTTGATGTTGTGCTTTATTGTAATAAACCCGTTTTTATACAAGTAAGACCAGTGTCAGCTGAGCTTCCTTCATGATCTTCACATCATCATAACCCAATAAACAACAGGTATATAATTCCAGATGAAATATATCATCAGAGACTCCCAAGTCCTGTCCTCTGAGAGACATCCATCTTCTTTGACAACATCACAATTCCAATGCCAAAAAAACTCCTGTTGAGCAACTTGTCATATCATGTCAAATTTATGGAGTCCATAGGAAAAGATGTTGTTGATGAATTCTCACACATACACACACTTTCACTCTGACAATGAAAGGACAACACACACTCACACTCACATAACTGTGAAGGCCTGAATGACCTGCAAGAAGCAGGAAGTCTGCTGGACATTCTTAACTGCCTCTGCTGTCATCTGCTTTGCTTCAAAGAGCTGCTATTATCAGAGCTCCTCAGTAATGGTTTTACTGAGGAACTTAGGGACTTTTATCTGAGCTAAATTATGGCCGTAAGTCACTAATGAGTTTTTTTCTGACAGTGTGTTTACTGTGACTGGGAAGCTGCTGCTCTTGTTTGGTTAGTTGTGGAATGATTTGCATCAAATGCATAGATAGATGATATATTATAATTATTATAATAATATTATAATAATATTTAAAACTTTTTTCTTGGGTTTCAGGTTTGGTTCTTAGCTGTGCTTTCACAGAGGTTAAAAAATGTTTACCTCTGTGAGGCTTAAAAATTTTCATTGTCTGTTAGAATGGAGTAATACTATTATTCTTCAAACTTTTACTTCCACTTGTTCAGTAAACATCCATCTGTTTTGCCATACTTCACTCACTCACACATAAAATTAGTCCGGTTTTAGATGACAAAAAGGCCTTTTTAACATATAACACTGAAACTAACATTGTTTTCTATTAGTCATCTTCTGGCTTTGAGTTCAGTATTGTATCTGAAGCTGACGTTTGAAAAGCACTTCCAGACACTGCAGCGTAAACTCAGCCTTTGTTTGCTAAATGAGCATGACAACATTTTTTACTAACAGCAGTGAGTCTGCAGGCTGATATTAAAAGGAAACAGGCCTTAGTGTGTGCTGCTTCCTGTAATGGATGCCACAAAGGATGGAGCAAGTACTTCATGAGAATTATGAGTCCTTTTACAGACCTAAACAATGATTGTGAGTGTTAGATGATATAATGACCACACAGTCTTTCATGTGTTGTCACTTAAATATTGTCCATGGCATATAAAGTAGTCATTATCTGGTTAGCCTTCAACATTCACATTAAAATGGAGGTAAGTTAAGGTGAACAGTAAAGTTTGTAGTTTAAAAACATGTGGTTTGTGCTGTTTTTGCAGGCCACTGACAGATTAGAGAACATTATGAAGGGCTTGTCCAAGAAGGGGTACAATTTAACCTCTCTTGTGTTTTGCATCAGGACTTAACTGTTCTTACTTACAGTTTTGCCTTGAGTTTTATGGAGACGTTCCATTATGATGTAGGATTGTCATCAAAAAACAATGCAGTAGCTAGAGTATAATGCTGTGAATTGCTTTTATGTCATTATAGGGTACTGTAAATCAATCCAACAAGTACTGCTGGTGTAGCGTACCTGCTATTCCAAACCAGAGCTGATGTCTAGAAGTGTGTTTTACTCAAGAAGACAGATATTGATGCTACAGTGGAGCCACTGTAGCATTCTGGGGAATGTAGAAATCGTGAGAGAAAGGATAAGAATATGATTACAACATTTTATCAGACAGGATTTTGGTAATCAAAGAGATGGATGTTAAATTTTCTTCTAAAGGAATTGGTTAGTATCAGAGGGCCACAGCGGTTTAAAACTGTTAATTAAATTAATCTATAAGATGACTTCTACAAGTCAGTGAACCCGTGACTCAACGAAACAATCACTGTGACAAAAGAGATATTAGAACAGGGGGAGGATCACCTGCTGTGCACTGTAGATCACGAGACTTCAACACACATACTTCATCAAGCAAGACATGCCTTAAAACCAACTTTACAACAGTCACAGAGTGCACACCACGAAAAATGATCATAAGGACAACAGTAGTAAATGATGTTAGAAGATACATAAAGTACCTTGATCTAAGAAGTACCCTTCATAGATCAAGGTATGTTATGTAAGAGCCACGCATAAAGGCAATCAGAAGACATGTAGGACTTTGAAAATCAAAAATTCACACCAGAGCTATTGTTAATGTCAGCCCAGATGAATATCCTCAAACAGTGGGGTGTCATAGGAAATTTGGAAAACACAATATGACATGCAACAGAAGTCATGAACTAGGTATGAACCCAGGAACACATGCGTATATGATGTGTACTTGTTAACACTGCAGTGCAGAAATATCCACAGTTTAAGTTTCATATAAATTAATTTTTAGAAATTATTTATACTCTTTAAAAAAAAAAACAGAATGTGACAGAAAAATTGGATAGTTTCTGTTCACAAAAAACTTTTCTCATAATTTCCTTTGTAAAACCTTACATTCACTTTTTCATATTAGGTTTATTTTGTATTTTCTTGCATCTTTTTCTCCTGTTCAAATGACACAATACAGAAGTGTAATCTTATCTATTATCTCATTTAAAATCCTGATCTGAGCCTTTCATGATGTTAGTACATGATATAAGACTCTTAACCCATTACATTATCAGAATACCCTGCTGTCCTACCACTTCTTAGTGCTTGTTTGTCTTATCTGAACAGACAGGTCGAACATGTGACAGAAGTGGACCCCTGCTAGTCCATGATCAGGAGAACCATGGGTCAAATTCTTCTCCCTCTGTAACACCTCCACATTTGGTGTGAGACACACTGGTTCTCTCATGCAGAAATGGGCACATACACACATTAACACGAACACACACACACACACACACTAACACAAACACACACTAACACAAACCATCTCCACTCATTTCATTTTGTTCTAAAGTTGAATGTTGGCTGGATGGCCATAATTATCTGCATATGATACTCATAAACCAATGCTTGTCCATTGATTCTGTGTGGTCAGTGGCCAAACATAATCGCCTGCGTGATCTTTAGCGCCAGGGGTCAAAGTGCACAGTGTCAAGTCTGGGGTCCCAGAAGATCAAGGGTCACATTTGTCTCTTCTGGGCTACAGCCACAGAACCAGCTGGAATGTCACGTATGTCACGTATAGAAAAAGAGCTGTAAAATGAAGAGGTCTAAACTTTTGTAAGCACCCAGCAAAAATGAATATTTAAAAAGCTACAGTATTTACAGCTCTGGATCTGGTGTGTAGTTTGGTGTGTACCTACAAAAATTAATTTTTTATTCAATATTAATAATTGTATTACTCTCTATTGTACTACACAGTGCCAGGATTCTCTGTAAGTATTGATTCCTCTGAAATTGTGTTTCAACACAGTACATGTAATTCTGATATGAACTGACCCCCCCTCCTCCACAGGGACTTTCTGTTCCAAGTGTGTAGCAGAGCTTTACAGGACTTGTAAAAAATGTTAAATGGCCTTCTCTAGAACTGATTTTAGGTCATTATACAAATAATTAAAACACCCTGCACCTTTAAGAGTCAGCTGTCAGTATTGTCATATCCAGCTGCATGAAGTCATCCATCTTGGTTTCTCTGAACCTATCCCAATCCAGGAATTAAAACCTCATGGGATCTATGAAAATATAGGTGGTCATTCTGCTATGTTGACTGATACCATCTGATTTTTATTCTAAAATTCCTTAAAGGCCCCTGGAAGCTCTTTCAAAATCAATAATGATACTTTAAACTCTACGGTATGTAATGAGGAAATAAAATTAAGGACATAATATTTAAAAATGAGAATTATAATAATGTTTTGTAAAGGTACTATAAAAGACATTTATCTGCATATGGTTTAATATAGTTTAATTAAAAAGTAACATTTCAGTGATTTCATACATAATGCTCTATCAGTACAGTACCATAGACACCATAGCACACCCAGTGTGATGCCTAATGGCTCCACATCCCCCACTGTCAGCGATTTGTAAATGCTGCTTCCCACTTTAACACTACAAAAGACCCCTATATATGCTAGTGCTGTCTCAGGATGCCTGCTAAGTTTGTGATAAGAGGCTAAAACAGGATCCATGGTATTGTCTCCTTTGTAGCCAGTGTCTTACAAAGGTTAATGCATAGCTACTAATGGAGAGGTATTTAAATGGCACTTTTTCAGCTTTCATGTTAAATACTCTGCAGTTCTGTCTTGTCACAGCCCGTCAGTCTTTCATTCCTCTCCCAGCAGGCCTGGTGGAGATAAAGCTGGGAGAATATAGACCACGCTGTTGCGGTGCAGGCATATTTCATCCAGAGGTCAGAGTGGACAAGTCACAGCTTTCCAGGGTGAGATGAACTAATGCCTGCAGTGATCAATAATCTGGAGGTTCCAGCCATTGCATCCACTCCCCCAACATCCCCCACACCCTCCCAACCCGCTGACCAACCCATTCATCTCTCATTCAGTGGCTCTCAAATATCTTTCACACTCTGTATTTTCTCTTTGCGTTTTCTTTCTTTGCGCTGGATGGAAGTAAAAGTTTAACATGGTGGTGGGTGGTGGTAGATCAAAAGTCAAGGGATCACCAAAGTTATTATAATTTATCTCGAGGGGAACATGAATCTGTGTATCAAATTATGTATACAACCATTCAATAGTTGACATTTCATTCATAACTCCAAATGAGAATTGTGAATCTCTGTCACTTTAGATAGGTGTGCCTAATTGAGCATTTATTACGTAGAACACCTTTCACATTATGTTATGCACAGAATCTCAAAATGTATTTCACTGTTATGCAATGTCTCAGATTTGAAGTAATTGCTGTTTTGAATTAAGTATTTCAACCACACATTCAAACACTCAAAACACATACAGGTCAAAGGTCTCTCCACAGAAAAAGCAGTTCTGGTGGTATTAGTCTAACCCTTAGTGTGAAGGCAGGACAGAGGTCATCTGTTGCTGACCTTGGCTCTCTTGTTTCCAATCTAAAACTCTCTGATGTCTATGCGAACAAATGATGTAAAGACTCTTTTCGAAGCGGAAGTACAGTGTAGGTATTGAGCTAATGGAGTTTTGCTTTTGTGGTAAATTAGGTGAATCAGGTTTCAGCTGGATCAGTTTGCTTTGCCTTGATGCATCCTTTGAAGATGGTGATTAACACCTTTAGGGCAAATCCATCTTCACTTTGTGTCTGACAGGGTTTGAGTTAGTTCAGAGGACCAACACATGTCTTTTTGCTGAGAGATAATTTAACTAGACCATATCCAAACCAGCAAAATGCAACACACTTTTCCTCTCAGGTTTGGCTTATTTTTGACAGCAATCTGCCATTATTTACTAAAACTCAAAAGATTCTATGTGCATTTAAGATGGGGTGTTTTGGTTTCATTTTATCTTCTCAGATAAGTTGCCTTCTTGACAAATCGATGAGCAGATGTGAACACTTCACAAAATTAAAATGGAAATCTGCTTGTCTGGGGTGGAGACGCTGATGGGACGCTACAGATGATTGCTATCCAGTCAGATCTGGTTACAGGAGTTGTGGTCCAATTGAGGTTTGACACAAACTTTCTGGTTAGTAAAGTGAACTCTGTCAGTGATTGATGAAAAGCAGACTGGACACTATCCCAGAACTTACACTTCACTGCCAAGACAAATTTTCAGAGGGTGGGACTAACATTTCAGGTGTTACAGATACACTCAACAATACACGCCTGTTTTATTTCAAGGACTGACTTCAAGTGAAAGTCAAAATGCATTTTAAATCCTGTTTAGCTGACGTGTAGTATCAGGCCACAAATAAATGGGCCAATACAATAAAATCTGATGTAAAAAAACAAAATTGTTTTGGCAGCTTGCTTGGTCTGGGTTCACAGACAGTTTATTCCCAGTGTTATCTCTCTCTAGAATACAATAATGCTAGATTTTTAACAATGATCAATCAATATCTGACTAAACAAAGACAATGTGCTGGATGATACATAACATATTGATATTTTGGATGTGATCAAGGTTTGAGTTAACGTAAGAGTATCTCTATCAGAGCATGTGGCATTTTGGGAACAGCAACCAGCCCGTTCTTTAACCTCAGGATATCTATTATGGTCTGATTGTTTTCAGCTCAACAGCTTTATTCACATGGAGATTTATGATCTTCTACTCTTTGTAGAACCCACAGATTCAAGATCATTCCAAGAACATTAGGGACCTATCATTTCCATTTTGGATGACAGCAAATTAAGTAATGTATCTTGACAAGTATCCTGGCTATTGTCACTCATCTCTTCATACATAATGATTAAGATCAAGTCAAAATGTGGGCAAATCACATTCTGGGGCCAGAAGACATCAGTATATTTAATTGCTGCTAACCTTACTTCACCTCTGTCATACTTTTTTTAAAGAATGAGTTTTCCAGTGTTCTTCTTTGAAGAAGGCCGCACAGTGAGCATCTAACTGCATTCAGTATATCTTGCAGTTGAATCTCTGGACAACTCTAAGCTGGTTGTTTCACGGTTAAAAAAAGATGTCCAGATTGTGGAAAGGGAGGGTGTATGGCACTGGGGGATATCCAGCAGTGCAGCAGGAGTTAAAGGTCACATCCAAGCATGAGCACCAGCTGAGAAAATGTGAACTACCTGGATTTAATTGGCTGTCCAGGACAGTAGTTCAGCTCTGGATATTCATAACCACGGCAGTTTTTTAAGTTATGCAATAGCATTTCCATCATGATAGTCTATAATTAGAACCATAACTTGTTGAAATTCTATCTTAAAGCACACATCATGTTAAGCAATGGGGGTTTTGCTTTGAGGTAGGTATTACATGAGAGCATTATTCAAAAAACAAAAGCAGACATGTCAGCCAAAAGCACTTGTGCCCATGAAGTGACCTTTCATTGCAAATAGTTATAGAAGTAGATATGATAGATATACCTCTCCTCTCCTCTCTTCTCCTCCATATAATAGCCACATTGTACACCTGTATTAATATCACAAGGACACTACTCAGCTAACTGGCAAGCAGTTGGTTAATTGGCAAGTCCTGCTGATCATGAAAATGTTTTGTGGATGTTAAACATAAAAAATTGAGTAGTAGTGAAATTGACAATATGAATGCCACAAACGCTTTTTCAGTAACTGGCTTGATGCAGTCAGGTGTGAAAATGAGCAGAGCTCGTGTCACGCAGCAAACTCTTTTTTCACATGTTAGGCAGCATGTAGCTACGATGTCCAGACTGTATTAACACCAGGCTGAGATCTGATCACAATGTGAGCTAGCTAGTCAATTGCATTCTGAGCACAGTGCAAGCATTTACAGTTGTTAACATGCTTCTTTTTCCCTTGTTCAGATATATTCAGATAGTCTCATGTAAATTCTTTCTAGGTTTACAGATTCCATGGTAAACATTATTCGTTTAAAAATAGCTTTTTAGAAAAGTATGTGGTTTGGGTTTTTCGACATTTATAGTATTATTCTTCCCTCTAATTCACTGTGAAAATGACACTGATTTTGTAACCATGAAAAACCAAAACTGAATCTGTAATATCTAAGAAAATTGCAAACGTTGTATGGATGTTATGTAATAACTGTGATGATAGCCCAATAATCAGAACTACTATTTGATTTCAAAAAGGAAAAAAAAAACTTCTTCTCATGAGAGTACGTGTTTCTGAGCACAGAGCTAAAATGAAAAAAAAAGACCCTTTCTTCTTTGCACAGATGCAGGGAACAATTAGACCAGTGACGTCACAATGCTATGAATGCGTCAACAATGGAGTTGCCTTTCGTAATAGTCATTCACACTCGGGAAATGGTGTGTGTTGTGACAGAATGAGACAGAGACCAATCGAGTGAGTCGCTGTTAGAAAGACTGTTGCACAGCCGTGATCACTTGGGATCTCTGATTTCCCAACACTAAGCATGAACATATGAGCCTCACAAACCCCTTTTTCTCTCTTTCTTACCCAGCTTTCCACATTTACCTTCTTGTATTACACCTTCCTGTCTCTCTGTCCACCTTCTCTTCTCTACTGTTCTTGTTTCTCTCTGACTTTCTGCCTGGCTTACACAGGGGATAGCTCCAACTCCAAACATTGCTGAGTTAAAACAAACCCATTTTGCCGCAGTGAAAATAAACCACTTTCTCTTCTTTTCTCTCTCTCTCTCCCTCTCTCTTGCTGTCTCTCTCTCTCTCTCGCTCTTTCTTAGTCCCCCCCTATTTAGCCACAGTGAAAATAAACTCCACGGTCTCTATTTATTTTACGTAGGGAGACCCGACCACCACAGAGTTTCCTCAGGGCCATTTCAACCTTAACCTGTTTAATTTCCTTGTTAGAACAGCTTAATCTGGTATCTACGCTGCTAATTTGTGACAAGCTAATGCATTGGGGAACCAACAGAAAGTCGCTATCCTCTTTTGTCGATGTCCACCACCAGTATTATCTTTTAATTGGATTCAAAACAGATGTGATTTCCCACATAAAAGAAATGTTGTTCGTCACATATGCACTGATGATGCATCGTCCCATGTCAAAAATCTTTGAGGTCAGCGGTGAAACTGAGCTGCTTTTTCCTCTCTATTTGAAAAGGTGACACATTACAGATGCCAGGAAGTACGGCATGTATGCAGACGTAAGTGAACCCACAGCTCCTGCATGGGAGATGCATGGAGAACAATGATAGGTTTGCACGTGGGTACGTTGTGGCCAAACATGCGGGGGGGGGTTCAGCAAGTGTTAATGACCCAGGAGTCCCAAGACACGTAGAGCTTACTCATTTTGGCTTCAGAAGGTAAAACACCTCCACAGTTGCTGTGGTTACATGGGCCAAATGTTTTCTGTCCAGATATAATTGATGACTACCACTAAAGTATTTACATGACCACTGAATAAAATGATGGGATAAAGTGCCCTGTTTACATACCTCACAGTAAGTCATTAGGAAGAAAGTTTCTGGCATGTGTGGAATTTTGAATCCAGCACTCCAGCATAGGCAAACATCACTAATATTCTTGTGGTTTCAATAAAGCAATAATTTGGTTCAAATGGAACTAATAGCAAGTCATCTATGACACTGACGGTAACTTAGAATCTAATGGAAACTAGAAGACACAATGAATATGTAGTAACTGTCCGACGTGTTAAACATAGTACAGTTCATCTGGAGATGGGTCATTTTATTGTGATCAAGGCATTTTTTATTCTGATTAGCTGATTTTGACACTTACTGACAAGAAAAATAGAAACAGCTGTGCAATGTTTTCAATGCAGTGCAATCCTCTTGTAAAAAAAAAAAAAAAGACTAAATATAAAATTTTGTGTTAAGACTTGTTTACCCACAACTACAGCCTGTGTTATGTTTTGAAGCTGCATTGTGTAGAGATGGTGTTGAATTTGATTAGCCAGGCTCCAGTACTCCAAATCATTACCTACACCTCTGATTTGTTCAGCAATTATTATAGGTCGCATCCTATGGGTGCCCTTTGATGACTGTAGAAAAAAACAGCCTATCAAAGCTTTGTGGGCAGGATTAAGAATGAATACATTAACTACCTACCTTGCTACATCTAGGAGGAAAGCAACACAAAAAATGTTGAAGAGCATGGAGGTGAGAGATGTAGCTGTAGAAGCTATGGTAAGCTGTCTTGCCCAAATAGCAAATCTTATATCTAAATATTTTTTCAAAAAACGTTAAGTTAACTGCCCCCACTGTAGCAACTCTTTCCACAAAACAAAACAAAATCCACCCACACCCTGATTATCAGGCGTAGTCTACCATGACAAATATGATACACCACAAAGAATATTGCAATTCAATCCAATAACAACCTAAATTGGAGCCTCAAAAATTGCAGTGTCAGATCTGACGCAGTGTTGTTTTAGAAAGTTTCACAACAGTAATGTTCAACATGACTGGTATTCTAGGGTTTCTATTTTTGTTTAATGGTTTAAATGAAATGAATGGCTTTCATATAATGTCTCTATTCACTTATTCAAAGCTGCTTGTCCACAAATCAACATACTCTTTGATAGATGCAGCTTTTCTCTGCCATCACTTGCAGAAGCTTGGCATCTTTATACACACACCCAAAGATGCACACGCACGCACACACACACACACACACACACACACAAACAAAAAAAAAAACAAAAAGATGTTAGTACAGTGCCAACAATTTTCCCCGCAGCATCAATTTTTATAAATCCTCTCATGCAATATATATCTCTCCTTTGTGCATCTCAGCAAACTCTTTGAATTTCTCCTATTTTCACATTCATCTCCCTCCAGTTCTCATCTTCCCATCCCTCTCCCCGGGAACTCTCATATCTGTTTCTCCACGCCTCTCCATCTCCGTCTCCTCTCACGCACAGTCAACTCTTTTCTACTTTCCAGCTAGACTATTATATCATCATCAGCATGTACATACTACATAGCACATTTGTTTAACAGTAGAGCTTTAACTGTGAAAGTAAAAGACAGACTATCTTTTGTCTTGTAAAATCACTACCAGGTTGTTTCCAGTTTGTTGGCCAGGTCCATATTTGGGTGATAAACAGCACTCTCTCTTCTTCTTCTTCCCTCTTCCCAGAATACCATTTAGTTTCAGTTGGTGGTTTCTCACTGAATGAAGGATTAATCACTTTGTATTCTCTTTGAGGGTTTCTGCATTAGAGGTAAAATACATACTTTTTTCTCTGGAGTGTTCATGTTTTTTGTTTTTGTTTTGTTTGTTTTTTTCTTTATTCTTTCAGTTTTGAATGAGTGAATGGATGTGTTGTCCCTGTTCTCCTCTATGAATTTATCACTAATATATTGCCATCATCTTTGACAGCTTACATTGTTTCCCATAAGACAATATTGGGAAAGGTCTGTATCACCACATATATTGCTCATCAAGTCAATGTGTGCTTTAAAGTTTGTGTTGTGAAAGGCTCCTATTCTTTACAGGACACTGACATTAAATCAAATAGGAAAAGGATGGTTGGAACGTCAACTCTGTGCTGACATCATGTGAAATAAAATATGTATGGGCACATAAGTGCTGTTTGTAGAATGTGGATGGGATGTGTCTTCCTGTAAATGCATGTGTACTTTAAGTACACACTTCCAACAAATCTGGACAGAGGCTTATTCATCCGTGCATCTTGTGTGAGGCTTTAAATGGAGATAGTGGGTCTGTGGTGTGTCACTGCTTGATCAAAT
>JANJYQ010033819.1:3310-13571 GCA_024605255.1 Rastrelliger kanagurta | reverse complement strand
GTGTGTGTGTGTGTGTGTGTGTGTGTGTGTGTGTGTGTGTGTGTGTGTGTGTAAAAAGTGAGTATTCTTAGATGCATATGTGTCAGGATCATGAAATTTTCTTGGCTGCTGTGTTTCCCCTTTGCCATAAGCTCACTGTGTATTCCAGATGTTCCATACGGTGGCTGGTATAGAAGCCCCAGGCCGCAGACAGTTTGTGCGTGTGTGTGTGTGTGTGTGCATGTGTAGTTATGTGTGTGTGTGTGTGTGTGTGTGTGTGCGCGTGTTCCATAACTGGCAGGTAGTGTGCAGTGGTTCTGGGCGATGCCGTGTTTCTCTTTCAGCAGCTTTATAAGCCGATGCAGGCCCGGCTCCAAGACAACCACAGGGGAAAGTGTTAAAACCAGATGTCACAGCTGATCACTTTGCTGCTTGTTGGGGCCACAAGGCAACTTTTTTTTTTTTCATTCTCTCTCTCTCTCTCAACGTCTGCTTTTTGTCAGAAAAGCGTGCAAAGCGATTAAACAATGGATCCAGACACATAAATACAAACTGGAATTTGGAAACTGTCGGTTCACATTTGTTCATAGTGCGTGTCATAGGGACGCATGGGGATTTAATCTGAATTTTTTAAAAAGACGCACAGGGGTTAGGGGTAGCTTACTCCACCAAAAAAAAAAAAAAAACAAATCTACTGAGTATCAAATAGTCAGCTCACTGTGTAATATCTAATAATCCGTAAACTTTTAAGTGTGGCTTTGAAGAGAGTGCAGCGGTTGAATGAGAGGTAGAGTCGTGGCATGTGAAAATTTATCAAAACGCCCATTGAAGCTTCTCGAATCGCTCCTGAGGCATTGTGGTTCCTGATAGCTGGCTTCGATTTGGGTCTGTGACACCACCGTGGTCGGATGTACCACTTGCCATCTTGGCAGGTGCCCAGTGGGATTTAGGAGAAAGGGAGACCTCGAAAATGGGAGAGAAAAATGTTTGGGAGTTTTTATTCATGTTGTTGTTATATGAAATATGAAGGCTTGACTCATTCTTATGATACTGATAATGCTAAATGGACTACACTTATATGGCACTTTTTAGTCTTTTTGACCAGTTTTACACGACATGTCACATTCACACAGCCATCGGGAGCAATTTAGGGTTAAGCATCTTGCCCTAGGACACACTGACATTGAGAAGCCCAGAATTGAACCGCCTATCTTCTGATGACCACTCTACCTCCTGAGCACCTATGCTCACTGTCAGAAAGCTAGTATATCCAAAACGGAAACATGCAAGTTCAAATATGGAATTAAAAAGTCACTCAAAAGCAGCATTATCCAATTAGATTATAAGGTCATAAGTTGTTCTCTCTGTTAATCTTCATGTCAGCATTTTGAATCTGCTTCATAGTTGTGAATGTGACCTCTCAGTATTCAGCTAGCTAATGAAGTCTGCTACTGAACAGCGTATTTAATATGTCATGCTCATGTCAGCTTTAGGTTGTGTGTGTCATTATTTCTGATATCACTAAAATGTGTCGTGTTTCTCCTGTCTCAAGGAAGTTAGATTCAGTAAGTAGAGTAAATACTGTTTGAAAGTGATAAAATGTGATTAAGCCCCATGCCTAGTAGAGAGAGTATCTTCACCTTCAGAATGACTACATGTGAATGAGCATGGATATAATTGGAATCCATTGGAAGTGCTATAAATCCAGACTGACTACAGCTGCTGTGTGAGCCGCTCTTCAAACAACATTTTTTTTTTTTTTACTCGAGTATCCCTTTACAGGTCGCATGCTTCCGCCATTTCCCTTAAAATAGCCGAGCGCTGTAAATTCTAAACAAATGCAATGCAGAAAAGGTTGAAGAAGTTGTTTTGGGACTATTTTCTGCAGAGGATTAATCCCACATTTCACTGCTTGAGAGCAGGGGCTATGTGGAATTGAGTCAAAATAAACTAGCATGCAATTTCATGGTAATGAAGGAACATGTCAGCCAAAACAACAGTTTGACTCATTAATGTGTTTTTAATGTTTTTTGGACAACAATGGAGCTCTATGACACAGAGGAATAACATTTATCAGGCTTTGGAAACACACACACACACACACACACACACACACACACACACACACACACACACACACACACACACACACACACACACGATATCAGTTAGTTATTGTTTTCATGGAATTTGCTGAGGAAAAATACAGAATGAAATAAGTTATGAAAGATAAGACGAGGGAGGTGAAGTATTTGAATATTATAAGCGCGACATATGCAAATAGCCAATACTAAAGTGAAAGCTGCACAGTGATTTATTTTGCGCGTTCAAAAGCTCCTACTGTCTGCAGTGGCTTTATGTTTCCTTCTGTAAGTCATCTGCTTCCATTGTTTAGGAAAAAAAAGAAGAAAAAAAAAATCCATGAAAAACAGCTGAGAGGGAAAAAAACTGCTCCACTGACTAATACGATCCATCATTGCAAATGACACGCGTGTTGCATTTCTTTCCTGACACGGCAAGGCATGTGCTAAACTAGCCGGGGCTTGAATTTTAAAAGAGATCGATAATTTTCTTCCTATTCTGCCTTTATGTTTTAAACAAGTCTTTTATCCTCTGTGCAATTCATATTTTAAACACCTCCATGTGACACACACACACACACACACACACAGGAACTGATACAAACTTTTATACTTAAGATATCTGTATGTACTTTAGGAGTTGATGGATTCATGTTGGAGTTGGATCTTATGTACAGTGATGTATGTCTACTCCTTGTGTTTTATTAGTGAGCCAAAGATTTTATCCGATTCTATTTTGTCTCATCATTGCAACCAGATACAACTAACAAGTCAAAAAGTAAAAGTGTTGAAATGAAATCAGACCGTAGTAAATGTGATTATTAGCTGCATGATAGGAGCACAAGAAGAAGCTGCGGTAATATGCTATTAATGTGATGGATTATTCATCGAGGCGGTGGTTGCTTTCGGAGCAGCTTAAATACACTTTTGATTCGAAAAGAAACCATTAACTGGCGGTGACATGAGACAGCAGGAGAGTCTGACTGTGGTAAATAAATATGAGTGTTTTGTGGTGCTAATGATGTGAATATGAAACCCCAAACAATTTATTCTGCTTTGAGTCGAAATGAGACTAATGTAATAATGATAATTAAACCTGTGAGCGATGATGAATGGGCCTCAGCTCCCATATGCATATTGTGTTCAGGGTGGGTCCCTCCATTATGTGGGAGAAATCTGTAGCAGATTGGATGATGTGATGATGGAGTTATCAAGTCTTTCTGTTTTATGGTGAAATCTCAAAATTCGTTGCACCCCTGTATTAACCAGGTATAACGGAGGCGGAAGATTTTGATCAGTTTTCATCTTCAAGGTCTTAAGATGATAGAGTCAATGTGAAGTCATTTGGATTAAAGTGTGAGGCACAAATATAGTGAAAATGGTGCCAAAAAGTTTTTTGAGTGTCTTTACATATACACAGCAAATTTTGTTTGTCTACATGAATCTGGAGCGTAGCCTAGCTAACCATCCACTTTGACATGATTTCACTATATGCAAANNNACCAATCGTACTGCTTGCTCGTGACGTGTGCTCTGCGTCCCTAGGAAATAGGCCAATAACGTCTTTCCCTTTGATAAAATGTCTTCTTGTTCTGGCTTTAAGTCTTCCATTTGGGGAATCGTCAACACAAAATGTAAGCTATTGACTGACCCCTGATTAGTATGGCTAGCTAAATGGTAACTGAACAGAAACACAGCGCTAGCCTGGCTAATTGGAGCAAGGGACTTTTTTTTTTTAATTTTCTAGGGGGCACTGCTGAGATATTTTGTGACAAACATTTCCAGGAGCCATAAATGATCACATTTTTCGCTGTGATTGATGCGTGTGTACATTTTCATGACATTTCAAGCATGTTAAGTCTGTCACAAATATGCTTGTTTTGGACTGAGAATAATTCCTACAGATTCAACAAGGCCTTAGCATATGTTTATCCACATCATTGTCATCTCTGGGCAAAAAAAAAATGAAAAAATTTAATCGAATGCTGGTGCTACAGTCCTAATAAGAAGAGATCATTATTAATATTCCTGAGGAAAATTCTCAACATGTTTTGCTGTGAGGGGTTCTTCAATTATGTATTTCCTCTACTTGTTGAAGGGATTCTGATGGTTTTGAAGCTTCCTTTAAGAGAAAAATAACATGGACATGGCTAATTCTCAGTGGTTCATTTCAACGTGTTTGAATAAACAGAAACAATCTCCGCTTCACTCAGCAAACTAATTGATTATATACGTAAATGCAGTATAGAGTTGATTTAATGGATTTGGCCTCCAGAATCCATCGCCCGACACAATGCAATGACAATCTCGGCATAGCTTCCTCAGGGGGGAAACACTGACTCATTCAAGTGTAGAGGTGGATGCCGGTTGTGAAGGTGCAGATTATGAAAGACCGTATGAACAGCAGCAGCAGTAGCAGTAACAGCGGCTGTGACAGCACTGCTTTCATGTGAGCGGTATGGCAGCAGACACGGCAGCTGAAGAGTGAAGCAGAACGCTGACAGCTAATTTTTGTCTTTAAAAAAAAGGAGCAGCGGATGTACAGCTTGTTACAGTGAGACGAGGGCAAGGCTGTAAGTGCAGACTTGAGTTGACTGTTTGAAGAAGCCAGCAGGATTCTTTTATTAATTGTGACGAGCCAGTAGTAGCGGGACTGTGGGTAATAACACATCCAGTCACCCTCACTTTAATTCTGCTTTAAATTCTGCTATAAAAAGGTTACAACTTTCATATTTAAATAATCAACATATTTTGCATTGGCACAAGTTTAATAGTATTTTTGGCATACACTCACAGGATTCTTTATTAGATACACATGTGCAATTTAATTCAATCCAGTACAACAGCTTTGCTTTCAGTTCTACATTTACGAAGTTGATACATTTTCAGTTTCTGTTTACATTGCTAAAAAGGTGATGATTCTACTTTATATTATTACTGAGGTCATAGCGGGTGATGGTGATGTCTTAGGGTGCATTATATTGAATAGTGTTGCTGATGTTTTGTCTGTGCTACAACACTAACACACGAGAGAGGGATAAAATATTAGGAACACAAGTCAATATAATGCACTTCAGTACACCACCACTGAGTACGACCTGAATAATAAACATAAAACAGAGTTATCGCTTTGACAGTGTTAAGAACTGAAAATATAATAGGATTTATTAAAGCAGAGTTACTTCTTAAAACTTACTTATGAAAAGGCCTGACTGTAATTCTACATTTTATCTCTTATTTCATGATTTTGTCCAGCGTTGGTTTTCCTATTTCATGATTTCATGTTTGTATATTATTGTCTGATTTTATTATAAAGCACTGTTATAAAGCCCAATATTATTTTTGTAGTACCTTTCAAAACAAAGTTATTATTATCATTATTATTATTATCTGAAGTTCTGAATGACCATGGTTGATCGGTCTGACCTCCATCATCACTAACTGATCTATTAAGTAGTGTTTAATAGCTGCACCTGGGCCCTGGACTATACCAACCACCTGCAACAGCAAAAGGGGAGGGGGCAGGGGAGCTGTGAAGTGATCCTTTTGTGCATGTGTGTGTGTGCGTGTTTGTGTATTTTGCAGCGACTGCGGTTAGATTTGCTTGGTTAGTGCTGTGTTAGAAGCAATCTGTCTGTGCAGTGTTTGTTTGTAGTTCATTTAGTTATTGTGTTGTAGCCAGTTTATATGTTACCCCTCATCAATGGCTGCTTTATTCTCTGTTGCGGTCGGTTTAGTTATGCGGCTCTGTTTGCTGTAATCGGTTCACTTCTGTTGACGTCTTTTAGGGGCAGAGTTTAGATATTAATCACGATCGTTTCATTCTTTTCGCTTTTTGTTTTTGTTTTTATTAGGGGATAGGGGTTCAACACTGAGTAGGATGCTTCTTTGCTTTCTTTGTCTTTTTTATAAATGATGTTTATTTATTACACTATCATTATTGTATGTATGTATATGTATGTGTGTGTGTGTGCGTGTGTGTGATTGTATTATTGTTAATAGTTTACTGTATGCGGCTCTCCTTGCATATTCTTGGCTACATGTGGCAGCTACTGCTACTGTCAGTTATTTCTACATATGTATAGAATGATTGTGTGTGTGTGTTTGTGTATTTATTACTCCATTTCCTTTCTTCAAATTTCATTATACTTCCTATGCAATGACAATGAAGTTTATTCCATTCTATCAGCTGAAGTTCAATTGTGACCATCATCCACATACAAAAATCACAATGTGCCATAATGATTTCCCACAGTGTACCTATGTGAGGTATAGTGTTTTCTTCTTGGCAAAAGCAGCTCCTATAAAGGTTTAGCACAATGTGACTCCATCTCCACCCACGGCAGCGGAGTAACTACAATCGCACTTGCTGACACAGGCCTGCTGTTCACTGGCAGGCGTTCCAGTGCACACAAGCACACACACATACATACACGCTACCACACTACCGCTACCTGCGTTGTGGATATTGTACTCCTGCGGGACCCACAAACTACCAAATAAACACACATAGCTGGTGTGCTTCTAAATGTGTTGCTTTACTAATTTGAGTCATTATAGCCACAGTTTCTCTGGATTAGCAGTACAAAGCTATGGCGCTGATGTCCACACTGTTCATTTACCCGCATGATAAACACAGTGAAAGGTTTCAGGACTTTTTCCATGTCTGTATTTTTTGAGAGACGTATTGTTGTTATTGTATGCAGCTTTTCCCCCGTGCTGCTTGCTCTTTGAAGGAGCGCGACAATGAATGCTACATGAGGGATACGGGATGAGCCGGCTCATCCCGTGAACAGCATGAGACCTTCAATGCTGGGAAAACACAACGCTGATCTTTAGACGACCCCCGCAAAGTTAACAAGGTATAAAAATGGATTTGGCACATGTCCAATTTAGACGGAGATGAGAACAGAGACAGAGACAGAGACTATGACAGAGAGATGGGCAAAAAGATTGCTTCAGCATCCGGGTAGCTACTGTAACGTATCAACAAGGAATTCATACTGGTGCTTACGAAAGAGTTTCATCACTTCTCTGTTGTTGAGCGGTACTCGCTGACTTACTGCTGGTGACGTAGCACGCTGTCAGTGGAGCTGTCACTGAGATTTACCTGACACTCCATCGGCATTTGTTTAAATTCGAAGGAATGTGACTTCCAAGTTTTTGAGATTCAGTACTTCATAAATAAATATTAAGGATAAATAAAACAAGAGTTCTCATGGGGATGCTGTCAACACCACGGCTGGGATGTAGACCGCTGTATATACCATGTGCCGCCGTGTAGTTTAGTCTGGTTCAGTTTATTTCTGTCATTAAACTCAACGCCACATCTACAAATAAAGTCAATAATCATATGTACCTGTTGTCTTCATCTCCCTTAGAAACTGACATAACCAAAAATAAACTAATAAATCATTTTCTGATCTAAAACATTTGCTTATAACATTAGGCTTTCAGATAGATCCCAATGTACATAACCTGTGTTCGAAATACTTTTTGGGGCCAGGTTGCCCAGTGCGCAACCTAGGGCAAAAATTAGGTTGCACATTAGAATAATTTTAGGTTGTGTCAATAGTGCATACATATTTCCTGTATTTTCTGGTTGTATTTTAAGAGACTGATAAATAATTATATATGCTCATTATAGCATTGATAAAACACCATATCTAGTGGACCTTTGCACAGTACTGTATACCAAAAAGCACTGAGGTTCTTACATAACACAATCCATTACAAAGTTCATATATAATTCAATATTTATACCTCAGTTTTACATTTGTTAATCATCTTGTGTTTAAATGCTTTTTAAAATCAATGTAGTGTATTTGTCAGCAGTGGACAGGAGCTCCAGACTAATGATTTTTTTACACTAGGACCACAATTAATGATTAGTTTTATGATCGAGTTATTTGTTAATTATTCAGAAACCACCATTTCCAAAAAGACCAAGATCCAACATGAAATATCTTGTTTTGTCCACTACCCAAATGTATTCAGTTTACTATAAAAACTAAGAAGTTAAGAAACCAGTAAATACTCACATTTAGGAAACTGGAGCTAAAGAAATGTATCATTTTTTTTCTTTTAAAAATATAGTTAAGTAGTTCAATAATTCTTAAGTTTACTGTCTCATGCTGAGGTGTCATCATTCTGAAGATGAAGATCCTCACTATACCACCAAACAATAAGATTCAATACCTTTTTATCTCATTCAAAGTATCAGTACTTCATCCAGCTCTCCTAAATGAATCATTATCAAATCATATTAGTTTTACCTTTCAATATTTGCAAGTGAAAGAATTGAGAAAAACACTGCAGTGAAGCAGCCACAACGTGAAAATGAGTTGAGCAGCATAATATTAAATCTTAATGAAATGTATGTGATACCCAGTAAACACTGTAATAAACTGTACTTCATCCACTTCTCCAAACACTGAAGCTCTTGATTCACAACTATCAACTATATCACATTCAAATGTTCATATGAATCAAATTTTAACTGGGAGATTATTAAAATGGCATGAGGTGACCACCTGATCATTTCTCTACAGAAGTGCAGTGTGTCAAATTGTCCAGGTTTTGGGGTGGGTGTGTATAAAACCCTTTTTCCAGTTGTTTCAGTCTTTACGGAGTTGTCTTAAGAATTGATGTAATGATGGTATCTTCCACTTTATAGAACTTGTGGTTCTCCAAATATACTGATTTGGTTTCTTTTCAAGATGTTAGCCATCAGTACTGATGTCATGCACAAACAGAATAGTGACAGCAGCAGTTTGTGGTGTTAGGGGCAGTTACGCCCATGCTGGAACCAAGCCATGATGGCAACCTGCTCTCATGACCTTAGAGACAAAAATCCAACTTTACACGCACAAAATATCTCAAAATGTAACATATGCGTCGTTAGAGTTGTGCTTTGAATCCAGCTCCCAGTGATTTATTAAACCCAAAGTTCACAAGTCTGTTATTGAATCTTTTAGTAATGTGTGCTGTTTTTCATTAGAAAAGAGCAATGTTTTTATCAGAGAGAACTGTGTTTAAAACATGCAGCTTCCAGGAATGTGTCAGAATTTGGACCATGCACCTTCTAAAAAAATATGAAGACTACACCTGTTATTCCAAATTTATATATAATAATCTGAGTTACTTGCTGAATTTCAATTCCTACTTGTGAATTTCGATTGCATTCCTCTAGCAACAGTCTCAGGACCTTTGTGTTTACATTTCAGATTACCACTGCTAAGGTTTTAAAGATTATGACATTTGTGAGTACGTTGGGTTGTTTTGTTCAGTTCTGGAATGTAAGGAACACTGTGGCGTCAACAACAACAACGACAACAACTGCTAGCAGGGCTTTATACTTGTAGTCCTGTAAACAAAATACCACAGCGGACTCACCGCTCCACACGGCCCGCCTGCGATTATGATCTTATAACATAGTTACTTCGAGGACAATGCTATTACGGTCGAGGGGAGAATGAGAAAACTGAGTGAGGCTTGCGCTCGGTGATCGATAACCCCGCTGCTGATATGAGAATGGATCGCATGTGTTGGGCGGAGGGAGGATGCTGAGGCCTAATGAGATGTGACAGTAAACAATGCTTCAGGTGCGNAATAATAATAATAATAATAAAAAAAACTCCAAACACCAAAATCTAATCTCTGCATTAGAGCGTTAGAGGTGATGATTGCGTCAAAGTCGAAGGAACCCCCTTGAGGCATTGCTGAGATACAGCGGCCGAAAGAGAACAGGACATAGGGACGACGTCGAAAACATAATACCTCTGGCCACAGCTGTCATATGTGAGGAGGCGTAATAAAAATCTCCATCGCTTCCGCTGAGACCTGAAAATACCTTCCCCCTCTTGTGTGTGTGCGCGTGTGTGTGTATGTGTGTGTTGACTTGAATACTAGAATTATTTATTTCAACAGTACTTACCCCACCCTGATGGAAAGCTTTTTTAGAATGTGTTTGTGAAGAACGAGAGTGGAGAGAAAAAAGGAAAAAAAAAAAGGTTCCATTCCGAGTCTACAACCACCAAACACACACACACACACTCAATCCTGTGTCTGTACTCTAACTGTAAATGTATCTGAACCTTCCCCGCTTACATCCAGCCACCTATAGTTCTAAAAATAGCCCAAAGTATGTCAACAAAAATCGGACATATGCAGCGGTATAGGAGTCGTACTAAACAGAAAAT
>JANJYQ010033314.1:266-15263 GCA_024605255.1 Rastrelliger kanagurta | reverse complement strand
CCTTTAAGTATGTTGTGATTGGAACAACTTCATCACCAACACATATGGGCTTATTTTATTTTTTTTTATGGANTCTCTACATTTGATATGGCATTTTAGCATCTCTGTGTTTCATATTAGTAACACGTAATATGTATTTTGTCNTCTCTACATTTGATATGGCATTTTAGCATCTCTGTGTTTCATATTAGTAACACGTAATATGTACTTTGTCAGCAATGGCCATGTTAATAAAATGAAACAGACTCATTTTCAGATCTTCATTTTATGTGAGGTGAAAAAAAATGGCCTTATTGGTCAGTAGAGAGTAAAAGCTTGCAGATTTTTTCTGTGTGCAAGAAAATATTCACTTCAAGCTTTTAAAAAAAATATGAATATATGGCATTTTTTTTAGTTTTATTTTTTATCTATGGTAGATCGTGACCCTGGATCTTGATTTTGGGACATCATTTTTATTTGATATTTCTTATTTATTTCTATCATCAAGAGTTAATGAACTTCTAGTCAACTTCTTTTTTTGCATTGCTTTATTTTGCTTATATATGTCTGAAGAAGAGTTGTAGATTTGCACTAAGACACAGTCAAATATTTTACATGTTTCTCAAAATTGCACAGAAATGCACTTAATCAATTAGTTTTTACACATGTAGTCTACTTGTGCAACTAGCCTCTTTCATGCTGCCCAGTCCAGATAATTACACCCTCACAATGATCCCCATCAGGCTGTAATTGGATCCACCTGCGTGTGGCTGGAGGAGGATCTGCCCTCCATCCACTGAAAGAGCTGGCCTATAAAGAGCACTCCCATCACACGCTTCTTTAAAAACTGCAGAAAACTAACTGGGACTCTGAGGTTATCAGTTTCCCCACCTCTTGTGCCATGAGTTCTTTGTTCTTATTGGGGTTTGTAGTTTTGTCTTTATTAGTTTCCCCTTGTTCACAGAATTTCCACATTTGATTTTTTTTTTTAATGATTTAATATCTTTCAGGTGGCTTATTCTCCTGGTTGCAGTTGTAAACATAGAGGCTCAAAAGAAGCCTACTATTAGTAAGTTTTTGTGATTGTGTTTTTCATGCAATCTGCTTTAAACACATTGTACTGTTTGCACACCAATGTGAATTTTTAATCCTAGATATCAGCTCAAAATGTCTGGGGAATATCATGCGTGTAGATGTCGGCCCTCTTGGAGGAAGTCTTCTTGAAGTTGCTGTTGTCGCCAGTAAGTTCAGTTCAGTTTTCTGAATTTTTTTTTTTTCATTTATTTTTTAATAACTTGCTCCTCTTTTTCCTTTAGATAACTCTGCCATCCCTCTTACACCAAGTTTGGCATCTCAGTGTGGCTTCAGCATGAAGTCGGATCAGTTTGGGAACGCCATGATTTATGCCTCCCTTCAAAACTGTTTTGCTCAAAATCTGGTAACTGGAAATATAATTTGCCAAGCAGCACCAAATGTCTCTTAATTTAATGTGGTAGTAATTTCAAGTTTAATTTCCATCTGTGTGTAGGAAGATAAAGCATTCACAACTACCTTAAATCTTCTTCTGTATGGGAACCGGATGGGTAAAGACGAGCTGTACCAGGTGGCTGAAACCTGTCAGTATACTGCCTGGGCTTCCAGGGAAATAGTGTGTGACTGTAACTATATGGAGGCAAGTGAATATAACATGGGTCATGTTTGAATCTATATGAGAAATGGCTTTGTGTCCTTATCAGTATCAAGGCTGGTACATTTGTTACTGTAGAAGGGAGTGCGAGAGATCACTTTATTGAGTGGTCTCATTTCTAGGTGTCTGTGAAAACAGCAGCTCCAAACAATTATGCCCTGCTTGAATATCCTGTTGGAGGGACTACAAAGTTTGGTGATCCTCGGCGAGCTGCTGAGGTTAGATGAGCTAATCAGTACATTTTTGCATTAATTTTTAATGATCTGGAAACATCATCTTGAGTGTATGTGTGATGTTGCAGAAACAGCCAATTGATGGAGGATTCAGAATCACAACAATTGTATTCTTCACTCCTGAGGAGAGGATGATGAATGTGTGGGATGCCCGGCGACAAGGTTATGGAATAGGAAACACTCCCACCAGGCTGGTTCTGCGTAGTCCAAAGATCACCCGTGAAACATACACTCAAATGGTGAGCCCATTGCAGTTCAAACAAGCCTGATTTGCCTCTTTTAGGCAGGTTAAATTACTTGGATAAGTCCTACTTGTTTGCACTTGGAGCCAGTAAACCATTAGACTTTATTTAAATGGATTACTTTATCTCTAATCCACTTGGCACACAATACATTGGACTTTTGTTTATATCGACCATTGAATTACTTAAATCACTGGAAGTTTTATTTGTGCTACCGTACATGAATTTGCTTCATGTTCTGTAACCTCCACTGCAGGTAGCAGAGGTGCCGATGACAGTTTTGAAGACTTCAACAATCTTTGACAAGAAGTGGCTCGCAACCCAAATTGACACAACAGCTGCTTGCCCAATACTGGAGGGTAAGATTAACATTTGAACAACGAATAGGTAGAGCTGTAGTTAAGGAAATCATGCACTCTTCTCTTGAAAAATTCAAGGCTCTTAAAGTATTAGCAATAGTTCACAATTGTACAATGGACACTTTATAGGCTAATTCTTGTAATTTTTAAATGGGGTCTTACATTGTAGCACCAGGACAAACTTATCTACCAGAATGGAAGAACAAAAGTTATAGAAAAATAAAAGCAATTGAAATTGAGCAACACTTTAGAAAATGTGCTTATTGCTATCTTGCCAAGAGTTGGATAAGATTGCTTCATGTCTGTATAGTAAATATGAAGCTACTGTCAGCACCTGTTCAGTTTAGCTTGGCACAAAGACTTGAAATGGCTATCCTGCCCCTGTGCTTCAGCCAAGAAATGGTCTGGCACACACCTTTTGTATAAACTCACAATTTGTCACTTTTAGACTTGTGAGTTTTTTTTAATATATTTTAAAAGATGGATGAATTTTAGGTGTTGGTAGGCAGATTATGTTTGCATAGTTTAGTCGCAATATCAGTCCCTGTTGGGTCTTTACTACTTGTTGCTGTGTGCTATTCTACAGGTAGTGTTGCCTTGACTCCAAACACCATCACCTGGTATCTGCCCCAGCACATTGACCCACTGATATCCTCCCAACAGTTTAAACTGTTAGAGGTGTATATGGGTATCGATGGACAGAGACTCAGCGCTGCAGAGATGGCTGCCAGACGCTATGCCATGACAGTTGATGACATGCACATCATTGTTGAAATTCCTATTGGAGCAGTTGGTGGTTATCATAAGGTCAGTCTTGTGTTTTTTTTTTTTTTTTTTATCTTAACAGTATGTTCACCATAAGCAAATTATAGTCTTCCTCTGCTAAATACATTTTGAATCTGACAACTTGCTGGCCAGGAGGAAGAATATACAAGGTGTAACACATGATTCAGGTTCACTCTATTTATTATACATGTACTTTTGCATAACCCTCTGTAGAGTCATGTTCAGGATAATAAATACTTCACCTCTTATACAATTGAACCGATGCTTGAGTTACTCTGGACTGAAGACACCATTTACGAGGACACCAGATACAAAGTTCTACTTCCCATCTCAACGCCGTTACTGCCTCAACCAATACAAGTTATTGACAGTGAGTCTCAACTTCAAACTTGTGACTTCTTAAATGACAAGCTACCTGCATCTCACTAACTTTTTTTTTTTTTTTTGCACTACAGACACACTGCCTGAAGAGCAGCTATTTAAAGTGACAATTGGGCCTTTTGCTGCTGATGTCACACTAATGAACATCACCTTCCCCAGTGAGGTTTTGTCTGTGGGAGACTGCAATGTCAGAGGCTTTAATGTCCAGGAGCACAAGTCCCATAACAGCAGCTTTAAGGTCATCACTCTCCAAGTGCCCTTCACAGACCGTGTCGTCTTACAAATGGTAAGCTCAACTTGGGAAATGGAAATTGTATTATGTGGGGTGCTGCTTGTTTTTTTGTTTTTTTTTTTTTTGGTGCTGCTAATCACACTCTATTTCCCAACAGAGAGAATCAGGGATTATAGTCTACTCTCTTCACCTGACCTTTGGCTTGCTGGTCCTGCCTGAGTTTGCTCCATTTTCTCTCACTACTTATCTGGAAGCAAAATTGGTGAACATAGGTCTGTACTCTTAGATTTTAAGATTTATTATTATTACTAAAATGGGCACGGGGGGATTCATCCATATTAATCTTGTAATCCACACATAAAAGGCCAATGTGTAGNCCCCCCCCCCCCCCCCCCCCCTATCTGCAGTTCCCCCAACAGTCTCTGGTGCCTGTGACCATGCAAATTTCTATGTCCTCGTGCAATATGGAACACAAGGCTTCAACTTCCAGACCACAGTGGGAAAACGACTGTTGACTTCAGGCCTTGCTGAGCAGTACAGCTTCACAGAGAATGGGACCCACTTCAGTCTTGTACTGCCCTTTACAGCCCCTGATGTTGCGTTTGAGGTGAGACCATGAATGCTTTACAGATTTTTTTTTTTTTTTTTTTTTTTTTTTTGGGTGTGTAGTTTGTGCTCTTGTTGCTGACAGTTTGCATTAAAACTTTCCAGGCCGTTGAGGAATCAGTCATCAGGACCAGACTTGATGTGTTTCTGAAGAATCCAGAAACCAACAAAAATCTCCAAGAATTCTCATTGGCTTGCAATTTCCGCTCACCAATGACTGGTTTGTTTTGAAGAATAATTTTAGAGTCTTTGATCAGACAAACCCACAGCACATACTGATGTGTAATCATCTTGTTTCAGAGTGTTTCCCTAATGGGACCATGACAGCCCTGGCAGTCAAACTGGAGTCAGTTCCCAGTTTGAATCCCAGACTACTGACACTCAACGATCCCACTTGTGGTCCCTCCTACAGTGATGATCGCAATGCTTATTTTGTCTTCACTGGCAGCTCCTGTGGGACAACCAGAAAGGTAGCATGCTGACTTTTAAAAGTAGTCTGACACTAACCTGAGTACTTATTAATAATTTTTTTTTTTTAGTTTTTGCACAATATGATGATATATGAAAACGAAATATCGCTGCCGGATGAACTTGAAGCAACTCTGATGAAGACAGAAGAGCCTGAATATGAGTGAGAAACAAATTTCTTTCAGTAACTCAAATGCCAACTAAATTGCCACTTAACTTAGTCTTCAGTACTTTGTTACTGAATACAATTTTAAAGTGACAATGTAATAAGGAGGAAAACACTCAAAGCTAAACCACTCAAATTTTTAAATCTAAAATATGGTTTTCAATCTTGTAAAGACTGACTGACTACTCTAAGACTATTCAGTTTCTTTTTTCTCTTGTAGGTTAAAGGTTACCTGTTACTACAATGTTAACACAAGCCATGCTGTAGCCTTCCATGCCAGACCTCGCAGGAGTGAACCATATGCTGAAAATGCAAAGGGCGAGCTGCAAGTTGCAATGAGACTTGCTTTGGGTAAGAAGTTTTGAATTTTTTTTTTTTTTTTTGAGTTGCAAGTCCTTGAACTAAACATGTTAAAGTGATCTGACCACTGATATATAGTTCATCAGTGCATCTTTAAGATTAAACATCACAAAGATCAAGCTGGCAAGCAGAATGATGAGGATCCTGTGCTCACTTCTAGTAATAAACATAAAAGTTGTGTTTGCGGTCTTTAGAAACCCTTTTCAATCTGAATTCTGTCCTTTTTAAATGAATTCCTTTTGTAGATGACTCTTACAGCACATTTCACGATGCTGAGGGAATTCCTCTAGTGAAGGCCCTCCAACAGCCACTGTATTTTGAGGTGGAGCTGATGCAGTCTACAAACCCTCAAGTCTCATTAGAGCTGGAGAACTGCTGGGCAACACAGAATGATGACAAAACATCTCAACCCAGATGGAATCTAATCATTAATGGGTAACCAGTTATCCTCCTTGGACTCATTTGGTGGATAAGATTTAAAGACAAAACCCCAAAAAACTAGCAAGCTGACTCTTACACTTTTTGACAGCTGTGTTAATCCAGTGGATCCATACCAGGTGATCTTCCATCCTGTCTGGCCAGATGCCAGAGTACAGTTCCCTTCTCACTTCAAACGCTTTGAGGTCCGGATGTTTGCCTTTGCTGAAGATCAGGATAACTTGAGTGACCAGGTGTGTGTTTTTTGTTTTTGTTTTTTTTTTTAATATATAACTGTTTTTTGAGTATTTCTGTTAATCGCTGTAAATGTGGATTGAGATGGTGACAAATCTGTTCATGTCTTATAGCTCTTCGTCCACTGTGATGTGGTGGTCTGCGATGTCACAAATCCAGTCGGTGGAATCTGTAATGGGCAATGTTCAAACTCAAACAGGATGAAAGGTTCAGTATGAAGTGACTCTTAAAGAATTTTTTTTTTTTTTTTTTTACAAGGCTTTTTTTTTTTTTTTTTTTTTACAAGGCTTTTTTTTTTTTTTTTTTTTAATAAAAACTAGACTCTTTAATTTTTTCCTTTCCACAGGTCAAAGACGTGATGTTTCAGACGTGCACAGTTTCAAACATGCATCATTGGGACCTATCATTATAAATTGGCAATACTAATAAAGTGACTTTTACGAAGTTTTGTCTTAACTATTGTGATTAAGGTGATCTGAACCCCTTAGTTCTTTAATACAACAATGGCAGTGATTAACTGTCAGTGATGTCTTTCTCAAACATGCCTTTACATAATGAAATATCAGCGTGACACTGAAACTATACATTCATGAGTTTAAAGTTCTAAACTTGAGTGGGGCTGAATAAGATGTTAAATCCCTAACATCAATTTCTGGTTTAAATATAAAAGTGGGAAGGACTAGAGGAAATTATGGTGAAAGATTCCAGGTGTTGAACATTAAAACGTGTTTGTGGAGACCAGGGCCAGTTGCTGTAGCAGCAATACCTCTGCTTGTAAAACTTAATACATCTTTTAATGTCAATTACAATGATTTAAATGTCTAAGTTTGACCATTCTGTTTAACATCTGTCAAGTTAGCTCTATTTCTAGCCAGCAGGGTAGCTTGTAATGGGTGGTACAGTTACAATTGACTCCATCAAAAATGGTGCCTGTCTTTAGTAATACCAGGGACAGTTTTTCTAATTAGTGTTCAGATAAGTGTGCATATATAACAGTCCAGTAGTGGTGTTCCACCTCAATCTGGAGACCAGGATTCATAATCATTGCCTCTGATCTCCCCAGTATTGATCAGCTTCTAGCACTGACACATTATACTGTGCATAATGGAGATACAATTCTAACTTGCACCAAAATGTTTAAGGAATTTATGTCTTGTGGCAATCAGAAAATTAAGCAGCTCTCACCAGAACCCAAAGATCTGCCTATATTTACACCCAAATGAATAGTGACGAACTGCAAATGGTAAGATAAATGATCATAAATGAAAAAAGCTACAATATTGTATCATGAATTGATATTTGGTGAGTAGTCAAAATTGCAATGTGAAAATAATTTAAAACTTTGCTTTTCAAGACTAAAGCAAAGTATCACTGTTCTGCCAGATGAGAAAACTTCAGTCACATTGCATACACACAGTACTCAAGTTGTAAAAAAAACTGACTTGGAAACTTACTTGTTTCCAATAAAAGTAAATTGTAAGAAGTTACCCTGCTGGAACAACACACTTCTTTGATAGAATAGATTCTGTGTTTCCCACAGGATCTAGACAGACTATGGTAAGTGGAACTCAGTCCAACCCTGGTGGTCTGGTGCCATGCTCCCCTGTAAGAAAAATGAGGCTATATGTATATAGTGTGTGCTGGTTGTAGTTGGTTGGTATGAATAATAGAGACACAGCCACAAAGAGGAAAGAAAATTTTCTAGTTAAAATTGAAACAAAGCATCAAAGAAGACTAATGCCCATATTTGAAACAAAGGAAGCAGAGGTGATTGTCTAAACTTAACTAGTTCATTACTGAGGAACATATTGATATTTTACAGTAAATATTTTCTATTGTTTTTTCAAATGACTAAACTATCAATGAAAGACAACTTCCAGATGCCAATGATTGGGATCAAGTTGATTTATTGTACAGATGGAAATAAAGACTAATACTAAACCTACCAAAGCAGCATAATGCTGTTTGTACTCTGTTCAATGTAACTGCTGTGAAATGATTACATGTTATTGATCTGATCCACCAGCAGTAAGTCACCCCTCTCCCTAAACTGCAGCTAGGAAGCGGCTACAGGACTCTTGTAATGGAGCAACTCTGCTCTATAGGTACTGAAATACACTGTAGTCAACAGTTGCCCTCATACCTAAAGCCATAGTCCCTCAGATCAAGCTGTGGCTTGGCCATTCCTTTGCATACACGTCATCACAAGGTGTAGTCTATTCAGTATAGAGTTTTATAATGGCTTTCGGACCATATGAAAGATATCACTAATCAGGCTACTTTGTTAAATGTAGAGTACATTAAAGAGAATCAGATCTTGAAATGCACTGCTTATATAACCATTACATATATCTCTCAAGGACCAACTTGTTTAGATTGTAGGATAGAGCTGACAATTGCAGTTTTAAATCCATATCCATTTGTCTTGTCTGAATGACTGGTGCAAGTTAGCTGTTGAGCAGGTAGTAGTTACATTTGAGGATTGTAACTAGACAAACGACATGTTCAAATGTCGTGTTGTCCCCATTAACATTTTCCTCACTTCTGCAAGTTCCATTGTTTGTCATTGATATTTTAGTCTGCAGTTAAATACTATTTTCTAGTTATGGGTCAATGGTGCATTGTGACTACAGAATTTTCAGATCAAAGGCTTCTAGTAATTTAACTGAGCAACTACACTAGTGTTCCTACTAGGCATCCATAATCATGGCAACATAATCCTAACAATTTATAAAAAAAGATTCTTGCAGCTGTAAGTACATTTGTATACAAGTCACCCATTCTAGCAAGCCTGCAATATCTCACTAAGATAACAAACCCTCTGACCTCACTTCTGTAGTGATAAGGTCTACAGTAGACTCCCTTATGTCATGCAGAGTAGAAGGTAAGGGCCTGCTTTGACAGACATAGGCCTTTGGCAGAGAAAATTCTGGACAAAAAGGTTTTAAGAAGCTGTTTATTCAGAAGCTTGACTGAGAATTTAATAGATGAATAGGTCCAGAGGAGATCTTTCGGTTGGCTGAATCTTCACCCCTTTGCTCTGGAAAGAGTATTTAGGTTACAACATGCATGTAAAGATTTGATCCAAACACGACAGGATTCAAACTATACTTACGCCCTTTTACTCCTTTTGTCCCCTGATATCTGGAATCACTCAAGCCGGTAGGATTTGCACATTGGGCACTGCAGGCACTGTCTGCTTTGCTGTTTGTGTCACATACCACTGCATTACAGTGGACGTAGATCTGAGGGAGATTAGAAACATTTAGTATGCAGGGCTAAATGCAGTTGTCCTGTGGCTAGTAGAGACTGATGTACAAGAGTGTACTACCTCATCTTTAAGAATTTCTCCATCTTTAGTAAAGGTGAACATTTTTATAGAGAAGCGTTTCACATGGGATGGAACAGTGACCCTTGCGTTGGCCACAACAGGATGGAAGATTGTCATGTAGTTGTCATCATGGTTCTCACATCTGTAAGTTTAATAAAAGAAAAGTGTTAACCTAGTATTACAACATTTAAATCCTTAACACTGAGTTTAACTATGCAAGCTGTCTCAATTTGACACTGTAGTATGACCATGACAATTTGACAAGAAATTTCTCATGTGCATTACTTGTCCACAATGATGTCCCAACTGGGCAGAGAAGTCCTGTCTTGATTAAGAGTAGCCCAGCAGTTCTCTAGGATCACCTCCAGGTGAGGGTCAGTAGACTGCATCAGCTGCACCTCAAAATACAGAGGCTGTCTGAGGTATCCTACTACTGGATAATCTTCAGGTTGGTAGAAGAGTTCATATGATGAATCTGAAGAAGTCCCATTAGAGAAAAATGAGTTTATGCCAGGCTAAAAACTGAGAAGTCCATTTAAAAAAAAAAAAAAAAAAACAAAACACAACCTTACCTTGTGCTAGCCTCATTTGCAACATAAACTGTCCCGACCCAATTTCTGCTGCAGGGTCTCTGCTTCTTGGTTTAGCACCAAATGCAACAGTCTGAGTGCTACTGACCGAATAGAAGCAGGAAATTTTTTGCCTATAGCAGAGGGTATGATTAGCACAGATTCCATTCAAGTAATCTCAAAGTGAATTTCGAGATTCATCATGAGACCACAACATCCTACCTGTACTCTGGGTCAGCTGGTGATGTGTAAGATGTTCCTTTGCTATTGAAATTGAGGCCAATCTCATTTTCATACAACAAGTAATTGTCAATGACCTAAAAACCAAGAAGAAATGCATTAATGCATAAACCAAAAGAAATGCAATGTGACATTTGACTTACTGTTCTTGTCGTTCCACAGGAATCAACACTGAACATGAAGTGAGCAAAATTGCCGTTGCTAAAAATTGGTTTGCAAGATGTGTCCTTTAGAGTCAGCCAGTTGGGGGAAAGATTGGGCACAGATTCCACTTTCACAGCCATAGCAGTCACTGTTCCATTGGGGTGGCACACTGAGGGAAGAACAGTTTGTCAGATGTTTCATGTCCAAACGACAGGGGAAGGAAAAAAGGTTGGGGGGCCTTACCAGTTGTTGTCAAGGGAAAATTGCAGGCCAGATGGAGATCACCAAGCATCCAGTTGTTATTTGGATCCCACAGAAGCAAATCAAGTCTGGCTCTGACCGAGTCAGAGGTAATCAACTGCGAGACAGGGTGAGAGTCATCTAGTGTAAAGTAAATGAATTTCATAGATCTGACATTAAGTTACCTCATATACAATGTCTTCCGCAACATATGACACTTTGAGGCTGAAGTGTGTGCCATTGTCTTGGAATTTGTAGGTTTCTGCCAGGTCAGGTTTTAGTTCCCGCGCTCCAACCATGGTCTGGAAGTTTTTGCCTTGATTGCCAAATTTCACACTGACATAAAAGTGACCATCATCACAAGTGCCAGTGAGGGCAGGAAGAACTGAAAGCAAAGAAGCTGCATTAGTCACATTCTGCAAGAACAGTAGGTTTTCCTAAAGAGCCAAATCCAGATGTTCTTACCAACATCCTGCAGAGAGGCCTTCAACTCCACTGTTTCAGAAAATTGAGTTTCTTCGGGCAGGATGACAAATCCAAAGACCAGAGGGAGGAAGTAGGCTGTAACCAAGACCTCAGGGTTCTTCAGATAAACACAAGCTCAGTTATGTCACTGGAAACAAGCTGGTATGGTGTGTCTTCTTGCATGTACAACTCATTTTTACATACGTGAGTCATGACAACATCAGCATCAAAGGGCACTTTAAGAGAGAAGCTTTTCAATCCATCGGGCAGAGTGTGCTGCTCCACTGTGAATCCTTTGGCTTTGCTCTCCTCCACAGTGAGGACTCCAGTTAAGAAGGTGATGTTCCTGAGCTCTACGTCACCAAGAAATGTCCCCAGGTGGACACTGAACAGCCTGTCCTCTGTGCTGGTAACTGAGGAACAGAAAGTGACACATCACAGTTTTCTCCACAAACCTCAAGTTTGACTAACCAGGAATTTTGACTCACCGTCAGAGACTTTGGGTGGCCGGGGCATCAGAGGGGTGGTGATGGGAAACAAGACTTTGTATCTGGTATCCTCTTGGCTTTTATCCATTTTCCACAGCACCTCAAGCATGGGCTCCACAGTGTAGGTGATGTGGTACTGGTAATCTGGGGCATGACTCTGGAATTATTCATAGCATTTTAATAAAACATGCAAATGGACCACTGACCTGAGTCTTGCATATCAAATCTAGAGGCTGCCCAACCTTGTAGTAACCATCTGGAGAGCCCACTGGCAAATCAATGACGATGTGAAAGTCTGTAGAAGATAGTGTATAACCACGAGCAGCCATCTGAGATCTATCAAGTCTCTGCCCATTGATGCCCATGTGCATCTCCAGGATATTAAAGTTGCCATCGATCAGGGGAGTCACACGGCGAGGTACATGCCAAGAGATCATATCCTCAGTGAAGAGGACACCACCTGTTATGAGAGCATTTGAATGTTATTTGCAGTTGAGTCAACATTTAAAACCACAAGTTGATTGAGACTCACCTGTAGGACACGCCGCTGCCATGTTCTCAATTGTCAAACCATGTGGTGCCTTATAGTAAGTGCTCACCCTGAAAACCTCCATGGGGACTCCAGCCACCTTAAAAAAAAAAAAAAAAAAGGTTGCATTAAAAAAAATAAAGTAATTTAAGAGGAAAGATATACAAATAAAGACAGGTGTGTTGCTTACATCCTCAGAATAAGTCTCTGCTGTATTGTATGGGCTTCTCATAACCAGACGATTGGAAGTGGTCATTGCTCCATAGCCGGCCTGTTCAGCCTCCCTCAGCATCATAGTCACTGGCTCTGGAGTGTAAAATGTCATCTTCCAGATACCACGTGCTTTGTCAGTGGCCTGTACAACATTGAGTCATTTTACCTTTGAAAGAGGGATGCCAAATTGTGCATTGTAAAATTAAGTTGTAAACAAGGTTTTTATTTCAAACATACATCAGGGACAGTATTCATCTGGGCATCATCTGGTTTCTGCCCCTTAGTTTCAGCATCAGGTGTACTCATGTAGTGCGACACCTTAAAAGAAATTTGAGTTACTCTTGTGACCACATATACACACACTTATAGAAATCGGTGAAGTGATTTACTTCAATGTAGTTCCTGTCGCAAAGAATCTCCCTGGAGGCCCACCGAGAGTAGCTGCATGTCTGCATCACATCATGACTGACCACCTCTGATGGACTCTGGCTGTACATTCGGAGCCTCAAGCCAACATTAAATGTCATATCCTCCTACAAATAAAAATGACATGAGGGCAGAAATGTTGCTACATTTACCATTTCGGCTCTGAGAGTTAATTTGTAGAACATGGCAACAAATTTGACAAACTAAAATTTTACTGATTTTCTCATTAGTGAGTGTCAGAAAGCTGAAGTGTTACTGTAAGCATAGGTTTTATAATGTCTTCCTAAACAAAAACCAGTTAAACCAATTTTAGGGAGGCAGATGATTCTTCAAGTACTGAGTTTTGGGTAAAGATTTGAAGACCTCACCTTTGTAGTTTTCATAGTTTAATAGTTTTACTCTACAAATGTGAGGTGTTAATCTTAAGACTAATGGGAACTTTACAAGAATGTATATTGTTCAGTGTTTGGTTTGAAACATTTTTAGCATCAGGGAAGTAAAACCATAAGCAACTTTTCCACCATAACTGTAAAGTGATAAAGTAACCATAAAGAGCAGACTGTTATTAACATTGTAAAAAAAAATGCAATAAATCTATGAAAGGAGCAACCTCCAGTAACTTTAGCTAAACATACTTTGTTGTCTACATAGCAGCCCAGCAGAGATGTGTAGATTCTGGTGTTACCCCAGGGATCAGACTCCATGCTGTATCCACACTGAGCAGCCAAGCTGGGTGATAACACAGTGCGTTGGGTACCGTCTGGAAGAATGGAGGCAAGTACAATAATGATCACTTACTCCAGCAATGAAGCGGTCTGCTCACTATCAGCAGATTTTGTACTCACTGATGGCTTCCACTTCAAGCTGGTTCCCCACTGCTAGAGCCTTGTCCAACGACAGTCTCATTAGATTGCCTACACAGTCTGACTTTAAAGCATGGCCTGTTACAAGAAAAGAACAGTGAAGTAGAGTAGTAATTAAGTGTAAACTGACTTAAAAGTATAATTAAGTGATTTAATGGATTGAGTCTTACTTGACTGTGACTGGAGCTTCACATTTGACCTTGCATGACCCAAGACAATTACTGAAGCCATCAAGTTCCATAATAAACTTTAACAAAGAAATACAGTTTAGAGAAATGTCAAAATGGAAAATGAAAACAAAAGACAGGAAAAGGAACTTACATGTGGTCAAGCCTCTGCATATTGCAGTCTAAACAAAGCCAAAGACAAAAAAATATGGGATTCCAACCACTGAAACCCAGCAAGCCCTACCAATAAACTAATTCTGAAATGCTGGGCTGGCAGCTTTACTCAGTCATTACCAGCTGTTTTATATATCAGTTGATTACAATACACAGGTGAGGAGTATCAGTGATCCATCTACCCACCTCAGAAGCGACAGGTGTGCTTGATATGTGGCACTGTGCTGCCCTGCTTTTTGAGAGGTAAGTGGAAAAAGTGTATATATGCAGATTAAATAAATGCTTATCAGGAGTGTAGTACAGATAATTTATTCTTCATTAATTACAAACATATGTACATTTAATTATTCAACAAATACTCCCCGATTCTATTAGAATACGGGACATATAACCAATGACTACTTCTTAAAAACATTTGTCACCTTGTAGAACAAAACATGTTTTCATTTCATTCAGTTGAGACACTTCTCATTATTAACTGTGCGTCTGCAATTGATTATGGTTTGTTTATGGTCACAAACGTCCCAAAGTCTTCCACAAACATTTATTACTGACAGTAAAACCCAGACTCATAGACTCACATTTTTACCTGGGGCGCCTGGGTTGATTAGTCTGCACTGTCTACTCACAGACTTACACAATGATATATTTTCATTTATGAGGCAATTACATTTTTTTTTCCGTCTAGAAGAATTCTGAACCACAGCAGCAAAGGAATTATCAGTGTTCAGCTTGACAGAAATCCATAAAGGTGCTGCACTTGATCTAGTAGGATGTTTGTCCACTGCCTTACATATCTTCAAACAGTGAATGATTTTGCAATTAACATCTTATTTGAAGTTGTGTATTACTTTAACATTCATCCTGTTGTTGATATATTTAAATAGTTAAAATCTTAATTTATTATATAATAGGAGAATTACAAATTATCAGCCACCAGATTGCATTGCAGGATACATATGAATACAAATGTACTG
>JANJYQ010033231.1:5339-18066 GCA_024605255.1 Rastrelliger kanagurta | reverse complement strand
CAACAGTTGATGGAAATGTATAAATACTAAAAAGGAGAGTGTAGTCAAGAAGAAGATATGGCGGGAGAGGAAGGGGAAAATCCAGGTGAGAGGGATGTGGTGAGGCCATGTGGTGAGGAGACGAGAGAGGAGAGAGGGGAGGAGACACAGATGGGATGGATGGGTAGATTTTCCTTTCATCGTGCTCAAACGCCATCCCACCAGAGCAAACACGAGTTGGCAAAAACACTTTGAGCCGGCAGCTTTCCCGTTCAATGAAACTACGAGACGTGTCAGCACTGAGCATTAGTGTGAAATCTACCGTGGTACAATTCTTTAAATGGACCTGCTTCAGTCACAGTAAATCTAAAGCATTTGCAGCATCTTAAGAGCATTTATAGAATTTATTTTGCACTTGCAACAATAGAAGAAGAAGCAGTCAGTATTTGTTTTAATAAATCTCATGGAAAACTTAATATAAGAGTATTAAATTAAAACTTTATTTTTCAGTGAATAAATTAACAAAAACAATTTGATAAGCAATAAAAATATCCCTAAAGTTTTTGTCTTAATCTGTTATAGCAGGCTAACTGGTTAATGTTAGCTGCTGTTAGCTTCATAGACAGTGCTTTGTACAAACTTTGTCTTTTGACATTAACAATCTTATCTGCTTGCACTACAATACATTTTAACATTTTACACTCATGGTTTTGCTGCTACAGCCTTAACTGATCCATTATAACCATTTACTAATGTTAGCTAGTGTTGGCTAACTTTACATAAGCTGTTCTTTGCTTTTAACTTTAAATCTCTTCTCTACTGGTACATCCGTACATTTGAGTATTTTTCAAATGTACTGATGTACCAGTACACTGTACTGTATGTTAAATGTGATTAAAGCAATTCTTTTAAAACACGAAAGTCTACCTCTTACAAAAGGAGGGTAAATAATAACAATAAAAGCATCCCTTATGTCAACTCGTGTTTTGCTGCTACAGCCTTACTTAGTTGTCATAGATATATACACTCACACTGGCTAAGATTAGCCATCATTAGCTAACTTTACACTGCTATTACAGTATATTTTAGCATTTTTCATTATCTACTGCATGTTAAAAGTGGTATTCTTCCTTTTACAAAAAGAGAGTACAATTCATAAGCAATAAAATAACCCCTAATGTTTTTTATATACTGAGGTATAGCTGCTACAGCCTTACTTAGTCTGTTATAACCAGTGGTACCAATGTTAGCTGTTGTTAGCTAACTTAACATAGACACTGCTCTGTGTCATCTTAGTTTTTTTTTTTCTTTTTAAACTCTCCTCTACTGATGCTACTGTACATTTTAGCATTTTCCATTATCCAGTAAGTGCCACTTGAGGCCACAGTGGTTGCTGTTCAACAAGAGTTTAACAGGTTCACTTCTAATCAAGTGTTGCTGTGGTGTTCATTCCACAGGCATAATGCATCTGTTTAAAAGGGAAAGCTGGAGTGTAGGACTTGTACCTTTCCCTTATAGCTGTAAGACTCATTTCAAAACAGTTAACGTGCTTAAATCATAGCTCTGCTGTCGCACTCTGTTGCTGCTGTAAAATGGTTGATAACTTGCTGTGAATGTTACACTGTCCCCTCTAAATGACTCATTTGACTGTCTACAAGAGCTGCATGATTAAATTATTTCATCTCTATTTAAGTTAGCAAAGGGCTAACTGGAGGTTAGCGGGCTCAGCTGGCAGGTCTCTGGATATATTCAAATAACCAGAGCGAAAATGTCCTGCCCAACATGAGATTTAAATACTTTATACTCTGAAGTACAGAGAGACTTATCTGGCAAAGACAGACTCTGTCAGCATTGTGTGAACTCATATGGTGAGGCATTCATTTATATGTAAAGGTTCCACACTGCAGGTTTAAAGGGGAACTCCATACATTTCACACATCAGTGTATGTTTTCAAGTGTTACTGCATATGTGTCAAAAGCAGTTAAAAAAAGCATCTTAATGTCTCTAAGGGGCAGCTGTGAGAAATATGATGAACTGCCTCAGGTGATGTCACTTGAGTCAGTGTCGACTGAGGCGAAAAATGACAAGTTGAATGAAAATGAAACAAATAAGGGGGTGTGGAGTTAAGCAATCTCTGTAGCTGCTCCTCATCTGTGCTGCAGGCTAACAGCTCCAGGCTAAATAAGCTGCTACTAGAATAACACACTGAAATACCTGATCAGACTGTCTGCAGTCCAGTTACACTGTGAGTACTAGGTGCCAGGTTTTGAAGAATGCAAGTTGTGAAATTCGAAAATGCAACAAGAGCGTGATACTAAATTAGAGGTCCTCCTGATACCATTTCTCTGCTTACTGTTTTTGCAATTATGCAAGTGAAAAATAAATATTTGAATCTTAACTGTAACAGTGGAACAAATATCAGTATTAGTAGCTCTATCCATGACAGTGCATCAGTCAAAAATATATTTATATCTCTTTCTATGTTCCAACTTAACAAGAGCCAAAAGTTATGTTTTCAAATTGCTCAATAAGTCAAATGAACCAAAAAAAACAACAACAGATGAGTAAGAGTGCTACCTGGTACAACTGAAAAATGATAAAGATGGTGCTCTTTGGCTAAAGGTTGAGTCAACATGGAAACTAGGAAGAAACCAAGGCACTCCTCTTAGAAAAATATATAAAGTGCTTTCATTTTAAAGGACCAGTCATGTTAAAAAGTTCAACGTGTATTTTACATATTTTTCTAAGATGAGTGCCTTGGTTTCTTCCTAGTTTCTGTCATATTAACTATTCAAATTACACTGACACCACACAAAAAATATGACTGCTGTAACCGGTCACTGTTTAATATTTTGTTCTTCAATCATATTAAATTCTGTAAATTGCCATAGGCTCATTTATTGATCAACTAGCGCTACAGTAGATGAGTACATTTGTGTATCTCACCTTCCCTCCAGGACACACCAGCCACAGTAGGGGTCGTGGGCCAGCAGGCAGGAGTGGCAGTCCGGGTGCTGCTGGCATTCAGCCACCGGCCTCTTCTGCAGCTGGAATCGAAAACGACACAATAATGTTGAAGCGTGCAAACCGTCTGCTCGAATCTGATTAAAAAGAATAGTTGGCCCACTTTTCCTCAAGTAGAACAATACAAAATGAAAAAAAAATATACATGGTCATTAGAATAATCCTGACTACATGCTGCTTCAGTGGAAGGGAAAAGAATCCAGGACGGGAAACAAGAGAATCTAAATAATTTCTCCTTTGTTTTATTTCCACAACACAGGAAAGCAGCGTTGAGGTAACCAGTCTGAAGAAGAAGCTACAAGTGTGTAATTACTGTCTGGTGTGTTTATGTGTGTGTGAGTTTGTACCATATTCTGGGTCATGATGAAGAGATGCTCCTCTTTCTGGTCCAGGATGAGGTCTGAGCTAATGGCTGTGTTGGGCTGTATGGTAATGATGGAGTACTCTTCCACCTCACCATTTGGCCCCAGAAACACCTGCACCAATCAACACACACACAAAAATGGCATAATTATGTGTCAATTCAACAGACATCAATAGACGGCTGAAAATAAACAAGCGTCACGCTGCCACTGAAAACACATCTTTTTTTAGAAATGTCCTTCTGTTAAATCGTCATTATAACTGACAACGTTAAAAAAACAAAAAAAACAGGCCTCTCATTATTTTTTCTTCCTGCATCGTTCATATTGACATATTTTAAACAGGATCTACCCACACATGCTAAAATAAGAATTTGACTAGTTATACAGTCGACAGCTCTAGAGTAATCTAATAAGTGGAGCTTGAGTAGAGACTGTAACCACGTCCAAGATCAAGTATGAAATAAATGAATACATTAAAAAACAAATCAGTTAACAGACAGTGTTACTTGCCAAAGTCTTACAAAATGCTGAAATCATTTCCTTCCTCATGAAACACTTGAAAATATTGAAACCTGTACAGTTAAAATCTGTGTCTTCTTGGCACATGACTACCTCCTGTCAACCCCTGAAACAGTTTGAAACCTTTGACAGGAATGTGCACTATTTCGCCCACGTGCTGCTACGTGATCACGAGCATGCATGAGAAGTAACAAAGTAGGAGCCCGTTATAAAATGATTGCTCCATAGTGTTGTTTTAAGGTTAAAAAAAAAAAAAAAAAAACGCCACAGGGTACCTTTAACTTTTAAATAAGAGCTCACATGTGACAGCTCAGCAAATGAAGATCATGTGACAAGTGGACAACCAATAAGGGGATGTTGAGTTTGGGTTGTTTTTACCAAAGAGCTGAATTGACTTTATTGTCCATCATAGTAGACATTTGTATTCAGCTTCCTCTAATATATTAAAAATACAAACAATACACATCATTTTATATCTATCAACTGACAATAATTTCCAAGACTCAGAAACACAATTAACGTTCTATTGTCCTCAGATCATTTTTGACCTACTGTAGAAAGAAAACAGACTTTAACCTCAAAATAAGATACATGTTTCATTTTAATGAGGCTTATTTAAAAAAAAAAAAAGTGTGTAAAACTTGTGTTGGAACACAAAATTGGGTGATAATTTCTACCTTATGTTTTATAAACAGCCAAACCAGACCAGAGGATGCAGGATTGACGGGAACACAACAAGAGGAGGTAGTGGCTCTATAAAACCCTAAATAAAACCACATGAATAATTGACGTGTTATATTAGACGACTATAAAATGCGTGTGTGTGTGTGTGTAAACCCAAATGCAGATCAGCTGTTTAAATATACTGTGCGCACACACCAACAAAATGATAAATGAAAGAAATATATCCAGATTAGAATATCAGCAGCACAGATGGAGAGACGAAAAAAACAAACCAATCTGGATATTTGGAGCCATTAAATAAAATAGCCAGACTACATGATGAGGCTTTTGGTGTGCAGTCTGTTAGAAGTCCAGAGAGCTGCTGTAATGTGGGTTAATATGAGAGGGCAAGCCTGACTGACTGACTGACTGTTCGCTCCGCATCAGCCTTTAGATGTTATTTACAGCGGCATGAACATCAGCTTCACTCTGTCTAATATCATTAGTGAGATATGTCACCGTCGGGGCAACAAAGACAGCAATCATCCTAATGGGAGGATCCCGCACAGGTCAGCAGGCAGAAGTGTGGATTCTCTGATGTGCCCTGTGAGTTCATACCAGTGTGTGTGTGGTAGTAGTAGTAATATAGTAGTAGCCAGTGGAAGGTGTGATGAATATGATACAGTGATACAGGCCGGGATGTCTCCCTGATGTCGGGATAATCCAATCCTCCAGGTATGTGGAGGATTTGAGGTCAGCTATGCAATCCGGCGCTCTTTGATCCCACGGCCCCTCAAAGCCTCACTGTTCCCTCTTTAATAACTGTCCGCCGAGCCTACACTAATTACTACTGCTGCACAACACATGCAGAAACACACACCAGTGAATAAAAGGACATTCCTCTCTGCAAAAGAAGGGGCTATGAGCGGAAGGCCTCTTAGAAAACATAAAAAATAAAATGGGCTTAAACCTAGCAAACATGCAAGAGGAAGAGTGAGAAATGTCATAGGGTTGGACTGGAAGTGATTAACAACCGCTCCATGTTTATCGCAACACAAAAGCCTTTTCTTCCCATGTTACGCAATGCTCCGACCTCCGCGAAAACAAACATTTATAGATGGAATCTTAACGAGTCAGTGGGAGAAATCTTCGAGGCCAGCGCATCTTTACGAGGTTTCAGGAATCACACTGGCTTCTGTGTCCTCATGTCGGCGTAATTTCATTTAGCCCCGCCCTCCTCCCCCTTAGTTATTCCCAGCAGCTGCAATTAAGCAATCAGTGTACGTTGTGTTTATCTGCCAGTGGGGCTGAGGTCATCGTCACCAGGGTTGAGGGAAGAGCAGGAACAGGAAGGAAGACTCTGTTGCGATGTACACATAACATTATAGTCTCCTGTCTATATTTATATATATACACACAGAAAAAGGTCTGTTAAATGTCAGTGCAAAAGTGCAAAAACATCATCTCATACCTATTAGAGGCCAGTATCATTTATTTTGGAAGAATGCAAGAGGATGCAATAGGGCCTTCACACTGTTAGTGCTCAGGCCATGATAACTGCAGGATGCTAAGATTAGAGGCTTTTATATGAATCTAACTGTAAAACCATTTCCATACATTAGAGCATGAGGTGTTTAATGTAAATCTCAGAATGCTTGATTGACATCCACCTGTGCACTGATTGATTATCTTTTGAGTACATGCTGCTTTCTCACTCAGTATGCATCTTAGACACAACAACAGTACAAATATCTAAGGAATGTAGGGTGTAAAAAAAAACAAAAAACTTGGATATACCGAGATCATATTTTTCTTGAGTTATCACTCCAAAGTTCAGATGGAAGATAAAACCCAAGATAAAGAAGTTAGTTTACATGGTCGCTGACAGGACAGAGCAGCAGAGGCAGGAAGCTCCGTGATTTATTATGAGAACAAAGCATCACGGCTAAACTCTGAGCGCACAACTGGTTTAATCAGCTGGGAAATGAAGTGCTGAGTGTCTGAAGTGATTGAACAACAACAAGCACAGAGGCCAGTTTGTCACACACTACGCCGAGTATCAACACAGTTCAGTAAATAAATGAATCTAGTAAACACGGTGCTGCCTCACAGCTAGGCCTGCTCCCCCCATCCGTCAATAATTACACATAATGCGGAGAAATAAATGACTTTAATTACTCTGTTCATGAGTGAGTGCATGTTCTGGATGCCAATCACATAAGCAAACATTCAAGTGGTCCGCTACATCTCTATTAAAACCACATTCAGGACGCTTACATCATCAGCGTGAATCCTCCACAGTAAAATTAAAGTTAAAAACTGTTTAGAGAACTATTTTACACAGCGGTTTTTAAAAGGCAATTACCTTCACTATCAAATATAAAATATGACTTACTTTATAATAATAACAGAGAGAAAAGGAGTGTATATCTCACATTTAAGCGACTAGAATAGAGAAGTGTTTTTTTTTACTTGTTAGCTGATGAAGTGATCGATGATTTCAACTCAAGTGTAATTTAACATACACTTTTTTTTTAAAGGGTGTATGTGTGTATGCTGTGAAGATACACACATACATTCAATGTGAACAAAGATACTCTTGAATAATGATCAGCTGGACATAAGTCAGTAATTTATCCCCATTTATTGATTTACTAAACAAAATTTTAAAATAGCTGTTATAAAAACAGCCACTAGAGGGCATTAGTGAATGAGTGAATGAATGAATGAATGAATGAACTGTGCTCCACCGCGTAAGTGACTGGCTCTATGGGGTTACTTCTACAACAAATGCTGAGAAGTTTCTTTCACCAGCACAAGAAGCAGCTCGTGTTTAAACCAGCTTTACAGTACATGTACAGTATATCAGTTAAATGTAAAGGAAAGGCTGCCACCACCATAAAGTGAATGTTGATTGTTGTTAGCTACAGTCAGGACGCAGACACAGACAATGTGTCCATTAAGCACAGTGACACTGACACTGCCTGCTGTTTTGAGCGATAACTCGTAACATCGCTTCTGAATGAGCCTCTCTGTTAAGGAGTGCACGTGTCAGCCTGTCAGAGATGACTGTGCACGACCAAAAAGTATGGAGCTCCGTCAGTGATGTACGGCTCGAAGGTTGAACTGGCACTGTCTGACGTAACCCGTGTAAAAATACGTTAATGGCTGCCATTGTGCTAATTCTGCTCATGCAAAGAGGGGGGTGGGCCTCAACCGAAAGCCTGAAGACACAAAGAGCCAACTGTGTTCAGGCCATCTCACGATCTGTAAACTCCTGATATCGAGGGGGCCACCCTACAACTCACTGCTCCACTGACCCTCCATCTGATACAAGTCTTTAGTCCAGCTTTACATGATATTAAGAACTCATATGCCACGTTTTGTGTTTGAGAAGGCTAACACCGTGAGTCCAGCGATTAGGCCCTTTCTTTATGTCTTTTTGTGTGTGACCGAGCTTAACCCTGACCTCTGTTTGAACTCGTAGAAAACGCTGCTGTACCTGACCCCTGCTGTGACTCGACCGGGACCCCCTGCAGTAACTCAACAGGGGACCACGGACCATGGCACCTTAGAAATCTATCTGACAGCCTAATGAAAATGGAACAAATTCCCAAAAAATATAAAAAAGGAGTTTCAACATGGTCTCTTTACTTTCCCGGTGTCTGAATGAGAGCGACGTTTTTCTGTAAAGTGACACCCGCTGACGTCTCCTTTATGGCGGGCTGAGCCTCAGTTATACAACCAGCTGTAATATACTGCTTCCTATCCTCTGGCCACAAAAAAGGGGGAGGATTTACAGTGATTGAATTTAACGCCACCGCCACAAACTACAGAGTGCATGACTAAAAGACGAATGGAGGCCAGCTCAATAAAAACAGCTTTAATTTTCAGCACTTTGACCAAGCCGTAACTCTAAGTAGTAACCACTTGATGAGTTCCTTTAATGATAAACACTAACCATTAGAGACAATAGACACCTTGGAAACAGCTGTAAAACCTGATATAGGCTATATTTGCACACTTCCAGAACTTCAATGAGTCCACTGCTTCATTTGATTCATTTTTCATCGAAGCCATCTATCTTTTACACCCCAGTCCAAAAAAAAAAAAAAGCTGCTGCAAGCTACAGTTAATTTCCCAGTTTGGTGTGAAGGAACATGACCGGTCTGTAGGAAGAACTAGAACACACACTGCCAGCCAAAAATCTAGTCTTGGATCTCAATCATCATCAAATGGTAGCGAATCCCTGCAGCCAGGTGCCAACATCTGCTGGATAATACACATGTTGTTTTTGGAATGGGACAACATACTTTAGGGATATGTAGAATATTATTTATAATACACCAAGACAGACAGAAAACGAGGATGCTGGGTGTAACTAGATGTATATCAGTGTCTTATTTTGCTACTTGAAGTGTTGTTTTCCCCTTCTCATAAAATATATCAATTACCATATCAGGCTATATATAGTGTAAGGCAATCTTAGGTTGTGAGATAACTTTACAACACCTGTTTCCGGAGAGAGATAAGGAAGAGTTTGAGGCAGATACAGTACAGTATCTTTTATATGTGCAGGAACTGTTGAAAAATAGAACAAGGTGATACTTCAAACTGCAGTCCTCTGCTCCTCCGTGTTCATTCTATTGTGGATCAGCATTAACACAGCATGTGCACCAAGAATGATAACTACTATATATATATATGTATAGTTTTAAAAATGATTCTAACTGACTGGATAGGTTAGTCCACACCTCAGCTAGAATGATGTCAACACTGCGATCACTTTCAGAACGATTTCATTAAAAACCCTGCAAATGTCATGTTAATTACAGGAACTGATGACTTTATTTATTTATATGCATTTATATTTTAATGGGATTACAGTGTGGAAAAAAAAAACTTCTTGCAGGTAAATCAAGTTGATGCTAAATAAATCTTTATTACCAAAGAGTGAGTGGTCTCAGAGCAGCGCTAAGAGTCATTTTTATTTCTGGAATACTGGCCTCCACACGCTGATCCCAGTCTATTTTAAACCTCCATTAGTTGGCATGAGAATAGAGAGTGGTTTAGATGTAAAGTGTTGACTAGAGTGTGTGCTAGGTCCACTACCACGTCTGTCCAGGGACACATATTACAGCTATGTGAGAAATAGCTGGCACATGTTACCCCAAACAGGATCTGAACTCTGAGTAATGACGCAAGCTGTTGAGCATGCCAGACTATTACTTCACATTTCCAGCAATAACAACGTGATCTCTGTAAAATGTGACAAGCAGCGAAGACATGGTGCACCTTGTTAGCGTTTTTCTGTGCGTGTGTGTAAACTGACATGTCTGTGCATGCTCAAACATCTGTAACCGCTGTGTGTTTTACCTTGTGCAGGTTCCCCTTGGAGTCACCCAGGAAGGCGATGGTGTGTCCCGCCCTCATGCTGACAGACACTGCGGTGAGACGGGCAGACGGGCTGTCCAGTATAGTCTCCGCTTCCACGGCGACCCGGCTGGCCATGGGGCTGGGGGTGTGGTCGGAGCCGCAGGGGTAGGCGTCCAGAGTGTTCTTAGCGATGGGGACAGAGGAGAGAAAGATGTCACGTTCAATTCACACAAAGATTAAGATCCACGTAATAAATAGCACAGAACGTTGCTGGAGAAATGTAAACTACGCTGGCTGTTTTGTGCAAAAACAAACTCTCGGTATGATTTGTTATCATTTCTCAGCAGGTTATCAAAAACACAACAGCAATGTTGCTACAGCGTTTAGTAAAATCCCAGCAGGATTTATTGTAGAGGGGGTCGAGTGTTTTCAGGACGAACCATTGCAGGAATCCAGTGACTTGTACACTCTGTGCGTTAAAGCTTAGAGTAGAGCTTGTTTTTGTTTCCGCAGTTTGGCGGTGGAAAGTCTTTACTCTGGCGGCGGTGTTGTTGTTTTTTGTTCCGGGCAATTTATTTTTCCAAAAGAACATTTTGAAAAGCGGGGGTCACTGCTTCATCACTGGTAATCCCAACAATAGGAAATGGAGGCAATGAACCTGAGAGCGCTGCCTACTTGTTTTTGATGGATTGCATGCAACTGGCTGGTTTGTTGTTGTGAATGGACTCCTTATTTGGCCGGCTGAGAAATAGAGTGCGTTTATCACAGGGACACATATGACCCCACTGTAGTAAAAGCTATATATATATATCCTCCATTTTTACTGCTGCATCAAAACTTGAAACCTAGTGGGAATAACATAGCTGAACAACAAACAGCTATATAGGCCTCACTGAGTATTGATTAAGTTAAGTGTGAGGGGTGACGGACAGTTTAGTCAGAATGTTTGACCTGAGCATTACAGGATGACCCAACACTAAGAATACCCCCTCCCCCCACTCCTCTTCCCTCCAAACTACATTATAGCTTGTAAAATAGTGATGAAGTTATGACGTCTGGTCTAGAGACACGGCCTGGAAGCTTAAAGAGTGGCGTGTCACTAACGGCCCGGGCTGATGGGAGCCTGTGATTACACTGTAATGACACACGCTGAGAAGGCTGCAATCATCTGGACATTTAGCCATAAATGCTGAGGCGAGTAATAACCATGAGGAGAGGGGGGGAATGATGAGAAAGGATTGCTAAAGTTGCAAGTTTGACCACTAATGTTTGGTAGGAGTCCTGCATCCTCATCATCAATAATAAAATATGTTAGTGACAGATGGACTGTCCAAGAGAAATGGTGGATGGACTGCTTTTATATAATAGTTACTTTCTAGTCAAAGCGATCGGCATTACACGTCAACATTCACTCATTCATTCATACGCATATTCATACTTCAGGTCAGGAGTAATTAGGGGTTTGATATCTTATCCATGTGTACTCTAGGATCTGGGGATTGAACTTCTCATTAGTAGAAGATGCTCCCTGCCTCTGAGGCAAAGACTAAAGAGAGGTAAAAGCTGTCATGTGTTGTTTGTGGATTGTTTCAATCATCCTACAGTGGAAATTGGTTTGCACTGCAGCTTCAGCTTCAGCTCCAGCTCCAGCTCCCTCAACACTGACCCCTACCCTCCAATTTTTTTTTTTTAACTTCATATAATCATGTATCCTTTCTACTTTCTATCCAGTTAGGACGACTGTTTCCACTTACCCTCCCTTTCCCACTGGTTTAGCCTTATTCTCATTAATCAAGCAACACGATTCGATTTTGCATTAGCGTCATTAGTATGTTTGGTCTGCATAATTGCTAGATAAATTCAAGTTCAAGTTACTTTAGTCAAGGTTCCCAGCCCCATTCTTTGGTTAACATCAAATTCAAAGACTTTTCAAGGACTTTACAGGAGGAAGAATAATTACCTTGTCAGTGAAGGTATAAATTCAAATGCTTTCAATGACCTAAATCTCTTAATTCCTATTTCTAAAAACTTTCCAGGACTTGGATTTTATTTTATTTTTTTCAAATTCACAAACTTTCAAGGGCCTGTGGGAACCTTGAAGATTACTACCAAGAGGTAAGACAAAGGTAAAAACAGACACAGACGCACATATCACACGTCATCCAACCTAAGACATACATACATAAACATACATAATGGGTAAAAATATTAAAAGAAAAAATGAAATATAGAGAAATAAAATAAATAAAGCAACAATAAATAAGATAAATTAATCTATTTAATTCATTTGTTTTTGTCACAAGCGTGAGGGTGAGCTGGTCTAAAGGGCAGTCTTGGTGTATTTTACAGTTAAGACTCATTCATAGTCATTGTGTCTATATATAAAGTTGATATTAAGTGTCATTTATTGTGATCTGTGCAGTCACTTCAGTCTTTGTTGAGATCAGTTGTCGCTCGGTCTTGATCAGCATCCACGCTTCCTGCTTCTGATTCTCTTCATCTGTATCCCTCCATCTCTTCTCTCGTCCTTCAGAGCCTGGTCTCTGGCCTGGCGTGTCCTCATCTGTCCTTGTCAAGCTTTGATAAAACAAATCCCCCCTTCCTCCTCCCCAACCCCACCCCGCTAAGTACGCCCTAATGCCACCAATCGATCCCCTCTCTGACCAGCAATTCTATTCAATTACCCCTGCCCACGCTACCTTTCCTTTTCCCCCTCCCCTCCGGCTAATCCGTTGTATGTGGCTTTGCGTGGGTTGAAGGGGGTCGGCCTGTTTTCTGTCCTCGACCCATGAAGAAGCAA
>JANJYQ010033128.1:14292-25353 GCA_024605255.1 Rastrelliger kanagurta | reverse complement strand
CACACACACACACACACACACACACACACAGAATAACTCCCCCACCACCACCACCATCCCTGAATGTGTTTGTGCTGCTGTGTCTGGTTAGTGTCAGGGAAGAAAGAGTGAAGGGTTAGGGCCCCTTGAGCCCCCAGGGGACAGCCAAATGCTCCCAGTCCTAAGCAGGGCAGCTCTCAGGGGGCCCCACAGTTGCTCTGTGCAGCCTCTACACCTCTGATTGTAGGGGTCTTTTTTTGTTTTTTGTTTTGCCCTTTGAGATATATGCAGTGACATGCAGTTTGTGTCTGTACACACAAACAAACATAAAAAGAAGGAAGTATATGCTGGGTTGCATTGCATTGCGTTGTGTGTCAATGTTTATGCTCCCAGCCAGTGGTAATGTTACTTCTCTGTCTCTTAGTCTGTTTACTGTTGCACATTTCTGGGAAGAGACTAAAAGCACACACACACACACACACACACAGCCAGAAGCATGTTGGACCACCCTGTCTATGTGTTTATGCGTGCTGGTTGAGTCACAATCTGTGATCTCTTTTTAATAGCCAGAGTTGAGACATGCATTAGCTTTGTAGCACCATTCCTCTTGTTTAGGGGAGAAGCAGAGCCAGAGGATATATCAACTGATAATAAACATTATGCCTTCTGTTTATCATCAGGCCCTCCAGGAATTTGCCACTTTCTTATGAGGCAACACAAATGTTTTGCAAAATCCAAAGTTTTCTATTAACGCTGTAACAGCTCGTAGACTAGACTAAAAATTATGTTTTAAAGCTAGTTACGGTTCAGACTCTGAGTTACACTGTATACAGCTGAACAGATTTTGGAGTTCATCATTCTTATATTGTAAATTATTATTTAGTTGACTTACTGTGGCATTCATCAGCTTTATTTTTTTTTCTCTACTCACATTCTGCAAAGACCCGCCTTACTCTGCCTCTGATTGGTTAGTACTCATTGCCTTCGTTGGTTAGATTGGTTACATTTAGACATGAGGGGTGAGATGGTTAGGCTAAAAGTATCAGGGTCAGACAGAGGCAGAGCTGGGGCTCCCAGTCTCATTCACCAGTAATTCTATCTCTTCTCCTGATCTTTCTCACCTCTGCATATTTTATATGAAATGACTTATATATGTCTATATTCAGTGTAGCCACTTCGTGGCTCCATTGCAAGTGGGGAAGCTCATGTATTTTCAACATATGTCTCGGTGTCAGACATTATAAGATATGACAACTTCACATGCTGTCGTTTTTCCATGTCTATTTTTCTAATTCCACAGTGCTGATGGAGACTCCCAGACAAAATTGTGTGCAAGGACAGAGTTCAGTTTCTCCTTTCATACATGGTTTCCATGAAAGTAGGAATTGATTGCTGGGAGTGTGAATGTTACATTATCCTGTCACATTTCGTATAGTCTTTTGATGTAGAGTCAATCTTCCTGCCAGACTGACGTACATTATCACACCCCTTTCCCTGAAATCAGAGGTTACAGGGCACACACAGGGCTTCCTGTCATTTCATGTGAAAATACCTGGAGGGAAGAGATAGAGGGAGGAATAGGGAAAGTAAAGGACACCTATATATTTCACCTCTTACAGTTTCATGCAATTTAAAATGATGTGTATGCCTACAAGATTTTGACTATTGGCCTTAAATCAGCAGTACATGATGATTATTTACATATATTAGGATCTTGAAAATTGAAGTCATTACATAAGTCATTACAATTTATCCTGACAGAGGAATTCTTGTTTATACCAAATTTCATGGCAATCAGTCCCACATTTGTTGAGAAATTTCAAACCACAAATTTCAACCTCATGCTGCGGCTTCAGGAAAGGTCGGGGGATTTCCAGAGTCTGTGGGGTTTATCCTCTAGGCACCATGACCATCTGTACAAAATACCATGACAATCTATTAATTAGCTGTCCTGATATTTAAGCTTGAGCCAACCAACAGAATAGCCTTTCCATCCCTCTAAAAGAGTTTTGTTTCCAAAAAAGCTCTGCTCCCTTGCCATTGCCCAGTCACTTTCCTGATAAAATTATATAGTCAGTTGTTGTGCAAGCTTCCATCAAATACACCTTGCTATTTCTGAGGTCTTGTTAGTAACAAGCCCAAGGAGACGGGGTTTGAAAAAATACCAAGGTTGTTCATTTCATCTTCAATAATGAGCCAAACTCACAAGTCTTTGGCAGTCTCTGTAAAAGTTAACTCTGAATAAAAAGAGCTAAAATAAGGTTGAGCTTCACAAATTATAAAGTAACCTGTTATACTCTGAAACTCTTATGTGGCTCATTATGTCATCCACTCAGACTCAACATACAGTAAGTCTGTTCTCATGTGCTCCATTCATTAAGGCTGTATCCTGCTGAGAGTGGAGAGATGACTTCCTCGCTTACTTCCCCTTTTTTTGCCTCTCATCCTGCTGATTTTTTTTCTCACCTGCCTAGTGAAGACGATGCTGGGCCTAGCTGTTAGTTTACTTGTTAGACTGTCTTCCTATATATCTATCCGCCTCTCATCTTCTATCCTGTGTCTCTTTGACGCTCTCTCTGTATTTATTCACCGGCAGTAGGAGAGAACCCCTGCAGACAGCAGGTGCTACAGGGTCCTAATGATTGTCTGCTTCCAAATGGTAATTAGGGCAGCCCCACTGTGCCCTGGTCTTTTCCTGATTGGGCACAGCACAACAGAGCACAGCTCGCAGCAGATCAATTAGTACTGCCCACCTATCTGTCAGAGTGCTGTTGCAGCCGTTGGCGTCATCTTTTTTATCATTATCACTGGCGTCATCACCAACATCACTGCTGTTTTGCCCCCCGGACCCCTGCTGTTAGTGCTAGCCATGTCTCGGTTAGGTGGTGCGCTTATTTAAACTGATAATAAGGTGTCTGTCTGCAAATATGCTGGACTTCCCCTCTGCACAGACAGTGATGTAGCACTTGTCTAGCACAATCTTTCCGAAAGAGATCCTAGACGCAGACAGTGTTGATGGTGCCGTTGTTCTGGGGGGCAAACACTGTCTTTTGCCTTATTCTGTGTATGTGCAACAAAGGATGTTTTGTGCTTGCATGAGGCTATGGGGTAATAAGAGGCTGACCTGGGCACAATGCTCTGCAAAATGGTGTGATTATGACATGGCCATGGTACCATAATGCAGGTCAGACAATGACCTATTTAAAAAAAAACTCCCAAAAGACAGAGCAGGCTGCTTCTGCTCAGCCAGTCTGACCCTTTCTGTCTGCCCACATAGTGCTTTTTATTCTTCTCTTCATGCTTTCCATCATCTGTCTTTCTTATTACAACCCTCACTCTTTTTAAATTAGTGTGTTCCTGTGGCTCTTACAAGAAAATTGCTTCTCAATATTCCCTCTCTCTCTCTGATTTTTTTTTTTTTTTTTTTTGCATGATGACATGGCACCAGGGATGAAAATGCAAATATTTCTTGTCTCTCTGTTGAATGATTTGTATTCTGGTATGGTAAAACAGATATTAGGCGTGGCTTTTGACTCTTACTGTTTTTCCCTCTGGGTATCTCTCGGTGTTTATCTCCATGCCCTTGTCTTTGTCAGTACTTTTTCTTAATATGTCTGGTTTGTCTGCCCTGCAACAGCCTGCAGTGAGCAGCAGGGCCAGCCAGGGAATCACTAAGCTATTGGTTTAATGATGCCAGCTCCTACTTTACAGGGATTTACATGTCTATGTCTCTAAACACCCTGTACACTCACACAAACACTTGCATAAAAAACATGCATGGGTATGATAGGACAGCAGTACACACACAGACACACACACGGATGCATACATACACTGTCCTTCCCAGGCACAGATTGCATCTGCAAACTCTGTAATTTTCCTTGTCAGGCAGATAGCAAAGGTCAAACATACCTGCAGACATAACACATTTGTGCCCAGCATGTTGAAGAATTAGCAGCAGAATCAGACAGATGGAAAAGCTTACAAAGACACACAGGCGTATACGCATACCTACAGTCTTTGTGTAAGGTTTGTGTAAATGGTGATACCAGTAAAAATGGGGCAGGATCATTGAGACTAATGATATAGCTCATGTCTGAAGCCTATGTTTTCCTGGGTGGAGAGAAATAGCGGCATGAGTGGTTGTGACTAAATGACAATGCAGGAGGCTGGAAAATAGCACATGACTGGAGGAGACAGAGCAGAAGAGAGAAGGGGAGGGAAGGGAAAGAAGGGGGCAGAGAGAGAAATAAACGAAAGGCATTAATGGTTTCATGCAGCCATACAAACACAGGTCAGGTGTTTTTTGGCTGTCTAGATGATCCTTTTTTGGGGGGTGAGTGGGGGGACAAGTGCAGGAGTGGGAAGTAGGAAAGGAGGGGCCAAGATATTTAAATCCTGTCTGGGTTTCAAGTAGACCATGGACCTCTTAATCTCATCCACTTGACAAACATACACACAGGGCCAGGCAGATGTCTAGCTAGCCTATTTTCATGTGACCTGAATTCCCCAGTGTGGCATTTTTTTCCTGCCAGGCTAATCTCATTAAGCTGGGTGCAGAGCTAGAGAACAAACACACTAGGCATCCCTCACTCCTACTCTCCCTTCCTCTCTTCCTTTTTGTCTCTTCTTCATCGTGTTCACTTTCTCCACCAACCTTCTCCTCCCCTCCCACACTCTTCTTCGACGCTTTCATTTTTTGCTCCCATCTTCCTCCGTCTGCCTCCTCTCTTCCTCCTACTCAGTTGTCTCCCATATCTGTCTACGCTTTTCGGTCTAATTATGGCCTGCCACAGCAGAACAGAGTAGAGCAGTTCTAGCTAGGCAGTGGAGTCGAGCACAGAGAACCACCTCTGCTTCCAGACGCACAATCAATCCTCATTATAGCCGGCTCTCCTGCATTCCACTTGCCTCCTCACGTCTGCCTGTTAAAGCTTCACGCCGCCACACACCTTTTGTCCACCCGCCTGTGGAAGTGATTGCATCTGTGTGGCAAGCCTGATTCATGGTCCATGCACAAAAGAATACAGTTATTTACAATCATTCTGATCCCCTTGCCTACTTTCAGTGGGTGACTGTGTGAGGCGGTGTGCACGACAGTGTGCATATGCTTAAGTGTGGATACAGCAAAAGGGAAAAAAAGGCCACACAGCAAGAGGAGTTATTTATAAGATAAGGACTTGTTTCTGAAGCAGGGCACCGAAGATGGAATATAAAATGCTACCACATGCAGTTCTTTTACAGATGGTTAGCCCAGATTTGAGGTGGAATCTCAGCTTCCAATCAGCTTGCCGTCGTAGTCTCGCCAGGCTGCTGTTTTGAATCTGGTCTTAGCTGGTATTAACAAATTCTTGGTCAAAACAGGTCATCATCAGAACAATGATGTTTGTCATGAAAATGAATCCTTGGGGTTAAGTCTGGAAATGGAGAATATAAAGGAACATATTCATTCCTAATGATACTTCTTGTTTGTCCATGGCTATATAGATTTAATGAATGTTCTTTATTTTCCTTTTCAAGATTTAAAGTTCATGACATTTTATTGGAAATAAGCTTTCTTTTAGTCCATTCATACATCTATGCATTAAATTGACTTGCTCAGCATTTTATTCTAATGTATTTTACTGGAATTGCAATGCTTGCTGTGAAATATACTTGAAATGAAATGAGACAAGATGTAACCCTGGAGGAAGTTGCTGATGAGAACTGCCTAAGGCGAGGTTTCCTGTAAAGCAAAGATGATTTTTAAAGTTCAGGGACCTACTGGCTTAGTCAACCGAGCTTAAAATTTTATCCAAGTTCTAGCACAGGCTCACTATTATTCTTGAGTAGCAAATGGTATTTGTGTTTTTCAGTAGTGCTCTGTTAAAGGCTGCGCTCCATTCTTTTCTTATCTGAACTCGGCTGGCGTCTGTTCACTCTCATTAGAGTGCTCAGTGTATCAGGGCTACTAAGATAATTTTCTTTATTGATTAATCTGCTGATTATTTTCTCATTAATTGTTTGATCAATAAAATGTCATGAAGGAGTTAAAAGTTGCCATCACAAAAGCTAAAGTTAACATGTTCAAAGTGCCTCTTTTATCTGACCAACAGCCAAAACCCAAATGTATTTTTTTAAAATATGATACCAAGACTTAGACACAGATTTTAAAAGATGTGAATGTTTAGATTAATTGCTTAAAATGTGACTGAAATTGCTCTCAAAAGATAATAGTGTACACCAAAATATTTTATACCATTTAACATGAAATCTTACTGATTCACATCTTTTGGAGCTTTTTGGCTTCACCTGATTTCAGGAATAAGTATGAAAGTGACACACAAACTCCAGCATTTTAAGTGTTGCCTTCTATTTGAGTCGTGGTTAGCTTGTTTTTTCATGCACTCATTTATTCACAAAGATGCATTGCAGGATTTTTCAGTCAGACAGGTCAGACAATCCTTGACGTGTATGTGACACCAGTAGTCATTCTCCCATTGGACTTATTTCATTAGTACTCCATAGCATTAAGCTAAGCAGCTTTGAATGTTCTTGACTCTTGTATTCTTTAAGTCTTTTTGTCTCGTTTGTGTCTTAGCTGTTGACTGGTACATTTTGCCTCTGTTGTGCAACACAGATATGCTATTTATACATTTTACAAACATCAGGACAAATAAGCGTCCATGGTATACTTATATAAATACATTTATTCTAAATTTGATCAAATTGGAAGGCTCATATATGTTGTGTTTTTCGGCAAGAGAAAACCACAACATGGTGCCTGAAGTCTGTCTTTCTGGCATTGTTTTTTTATTATTATTACTATTGTTGTTGTTGTTTGTCCGGCTGGCACATGGCACTGTTCATTGTTTTGTATTTTCAGATTGTTTTTTTTTTCAACCAACTGCATCATGATGGGATCCTATCTATAATAGCATCAATGCATGATAGATTTTGCAAAGGCTCTGCCCACAGTCCTGACACAGGAAATCAGACATCTTTTGAACTGTATTTAGCAACTATGTCGCCTGCTTTTTATCTCTTTCAAGATTATTCATTTTCACAATCTTTCTGCAGTTTTCTCTCTGTGCCAGCAGAGAGCAAGCCATGTGGGGTGTTATCTCGCCATGGTGGCGTCTGTCTATCTGTCTGTCTGTGTAGACACATTATTGTGACACAATAACTACAGATCAATGCATGACAGAGTGTCTTTTCATGTTTCTTATGTAAAGCAGATGATCCGATTTAGACCTTGGAAAACTTGCCTTAAGTATCCATATTAAAGATAAGACATACTTTATTGGCGCTACCAAAACTCCTTCAAATAATAATACAAGGCTGTAGCTATCACTGGCAGTACAGGCTAAAGGTTTTGTAGCACCTTCCGAACTGAGTTTTAAGCTTTACAAATGAAAGGTTTAATAAGTGGCTATTGTATTGTTCTGGATTGCTTTAGACTTCCTAAAACCCGTCTTTACATGTCCCTTCAGTTCCCAATAATTAAACCCTAACCTGAAACCTGAGTCATACAGGATCTAAATTATATTCACTCTGATCAGGAAGGGTAAAGTCCTCTTATATTGCTGTGGGTGTTGGGTATGTGCGTCAGTACGTTTAATACCACCCTGAATCCAAGCAGATCTGCTGTCAGCTCTAATCACATGGTTTTGGTCAGAAATTTGGTTTCTGGGGCGAGACAGAGTGTGAACTGTGAAATTCATTTCTGGAAATGATTTGCTCTCTTGCCAAAAGTTAGATAGGAATACCGATATGACTCTCATATCTGTGAGGTAAATATGAATATGGTGAAGACTGGAAACTGGGGAATGGTTTGTCCAGTGACCAGAATTCACCTACTCACCCATCTCAGATGGTTTCATCTGTACAAAAAACAAATTGTGTATTATAGGGTGTAATGTTAAAGATGAGTTAAAGCTTTAGAAGGTTTTGTTACAGTTGGACAGTCTAGTTTTTCCCTCCTTCCCCAGTGTTTGTGGGAACCTAAGCTCACCACCTTGTAGTATTTACTGTACAGACATGAGAGTGGTATCAATCTTCTTATTTAACTCTGCGCCACAAAGTGAATAAATGTTTTTAATAAAATGTTGTAACTATTCCTGTAAGGCATCTTTACTACAACTTCCAAGTTCCTACCTTTTATTGTGACAAGCCAGCTGTGTGTGAAAAACTTTTGAAATAACTCATCATGTCAGTTTTCAGACACTGCTGTCTTTCCCTCCATCTTTCTTGGGTGCTGTCACCTGTCCCTGGTGACAGTTGTCTTTGCCTACAGGAAACATACTGTGACACGACTTGATCTGTGACATACAAGGTCACCTTGCCTGACAACTTAGTAACAACATCGTTCATTCCTCCTTTCTCTTTCTGCTTCTGACATTTCTTTCACCTTTCTGTTCCCCCCCACTGATCAATCTATCAGGAAGAAATAATTTAAAAACATCATTATAAGTGAAACCAGTGTAGTGGGAAACCAATTAACCTTTACATCCTCCCTCTCCCCCAGGCCCAGGACCTGAATGTGATTGAGGAGGTGATCCGCATGATGCTGGAAATTATCAACTCTTGCCTGTGCAACTCTCTCCACCACAACCCCAACCTGGTGTACGCGTTGCTCTACAAGAGGGAGCTCTTCGAGCAGTTCAGGACACACCCGTCCTTCCAGGACATCATGCAGAACCTTGACACAGTCAGTCTCATTTTTTTCCAGGTTGTCACACAAACATTAGAAATGAATTCAGAGTTTGGACCTGGGATCTCTTTAGAAAACTCATGGTGTTGGCTGATTTGTGGTGATTCCTCCACAGATCAAGGTTATACAGATTTTCTCTGAATATCCTTTCCATCTGTTTGGAAAGTTGTGCATTGCGAGAACATAGGCGAACTCCTTCATTAGCGTACAGTGTAGTTGGACTATACAGCATGCAGTTTTGTGAGCTTAAGCAGTATTGATAAATTAATCAGTCCCCTTGTGTCGAGAGGTTCTGTGTCAAAAATTCATAGAGAGTGTTTGGTGTATGGCGGAGGAAGGGACAGCGCAAGAGAAAGCTGTCATTCATAGCTGTATTAGTCATGTAGAGGAGGAAAGGAAGCTGGCAGGCTCCCATCTCCTGTTGGCGTGTGTGTGAATGCGTGAGTGATGGGGGTTGCTGCATACGTTGCCATGAGCTTTGCTGTTATCCATAAGTATGAGGGGAAGCATGCTTGCTAGAATCCCTCAGCTAAGTCAGTCTCCCTAAGGCTATTCTCCAAAGCCTTTCCTGTGCTTGCAAATCTGTGTGTGTGTGTGTATATATGTGTGTGTGAGTATGAGATTCAGGATGAGGGGCCTGCTTTTTTGCTCCTCTAAATTAACCCCATATGGGAGGCCTTCAGAGTTAATGAAGAGATTAGTATTAGATAGATGTAGAGACACACACATACACATACACGCAGTGCTCATGCCGAGCTCTGGTGTGTTTGAATTCTCCAAAGCACCCGCAGAGCGTGAGCAGAGAAAACATTGCCTGTAGATGCATTTTTCACTGTTGGTTTGACAAAAAAGAGCATTAAAAAGAATTACTAATACAGATTTTTTTAAATGATCAAATATTCAAATATTATTTCTCGAGGGAGGAACGTAGTGCAGCAGCGGAAACGCAAAATACACTTTCCTTGATCTCTTGTTGGGGCTTAAACCCAGGAGGCATCAGATAATTTGAGCTCCACTGAAGTGCTTATTTTAAGTGGGATGAAACATGCTCAGACCCTATGGTGAGTCTGTAATCTGAAATACGACATATATGCATTTACCAAGTATGTAGCCTACAGGCAAATTATCCAAGCCGGTGTTAGTAGCATTGTAGCATTTGTAGCGTGTTTCCACATTGCCTCAACTTTCATTTGCAGTGACTGCCAATCAGGCCTGTTCTTGGAGTATTAATGATGCTTCACAGTATGCACTGCTCCATCCTATAGACTCATTTTTTAGATCGACTATACCGTTGCTAGGAAATGTGAAAACCCGTCTTGTTGGCTATTGATGCCAGTAGCAAAACATCAAAACAAGCTAGCTACATAGATTAAACAGCAACATTTGCAAACAGGTTGCAACATTAACTAGTTGTAATGTTTACAGAATAAAGCACTCTATATGTGATATGATGTCATTTAGCTCCAACTTTAGATCTCCACATTGCATCCAGTGTCATCATATAGGGTGTGGCTGCTGCAATCTCAGTGTGACAGCTCCAAACACTGGGATTAGACGAGTCAAAGAGCTCCATGACAGAACTGGGAATTGATATTAAGCTTCAATGAGATCAAGATGGCACGAGATCCCGCGTCTTTAGGAACGGAACAGGATTTAACCGTGAAAGATTTAGACTAGAGCCCAGACCGGCACTTTAAGCCTAATAACTAAATATGTCAGCAGGTATTCTTCTTTCTTTTCTTTTTTCTTTTTTTTTTTTTTTTTTTTAAGACAAACGTGTTGTGATTAGATTATGTTAGAGTAAAGATATTCTACAGTCCAGAAATAAACTTGATTGGAAGGTGGTCATCCAAGTACAAAGAAAAATAGAGAGGCTTAAAGAGTAAATCAAGGAGACCTCAAGATGCTCTTGAAGATGAAAAATCTCAGAAGTGAAAAGAAAATGTTCCTCAGGCAGTTTTAGGTTGGAAAAAAGGAGAAAAGTTGTATTAAAAGGCTTTATGTCATTTGAAATAACAGTAACCACGAATATAACATTTCAACCATAAGTATAATTAAAATTTCACTATATAAGTCAAAATAAAATCATATACATATTTGAGTTCTTTTGCGAAGTTAACATAAATGCTAATGCTAATATATGTATTTAGGATAATCCATTATTGTTCTGTGATATTGGCGCACTCATGTCAAGTTTAACTATAAATAAAACATCATATAAATACAGTAGTTGTTATAAATCATGTCTATCAGACCACATGTATGTTTAGCGGATTTAGGTTCCTTTTTGTGATTGGTTGTTTCCTCCTATGTGACATTTAGGTGATTGGCTTCTTCAGTCAGCGTCTGGAGCAGGCTGGAAGTGACCTGTCAGTTGAGAGGGTTCAGGA
>JANJYQ010033041.1:2128-15235 GCA_024605255.1 Rastrelliger kanagurta | reverse complement strand
CACACACACACACACACACACACACACACACACACACACACACACACACACACACTAAAACCAATAGAAATCAGTAAAATAACATCACACAAGCACTGCATATTGTATCAGATTGTTGCCTGTTGTGGTCCCTACTGTGAAGTGTATTTCCACCAACATAGCATTTAACTGCTGCCATTAAAAATCTAGACTTGTACTGACACTTGAAGCGTACATTTGAAATGGCGTCTTTCATTCGACCCTACCTGCCTGGTAAACGCATTCGACCTTCAAATTCCCTCCCAGTTTATAATAATAAAAAATCAATTTGTAGTCTGGACTGAAACCGAGATTAGAGTTGGAGTGCTCTTTAAGTGCTTGTTGGTGGTGAGGTGGAATGTATTGATACTCACAGGGACCACAGCTGCAAACACACAACAAGTCCAACTTCATTAATTTGTTAAAGGAGGAGAAACCAGAGTAATATTCCTTCAGGAGCCATTCTTGTGATGCCACAACCCTTCTTCCACAAGAGGTCATAGTGCAGGTTTGTGTACCAGTCAGCATTCCCGATGCTAAGACAGATGCAACCTTTTTCTTTTTAGCAGAGCAAAAGTAGCAAAGTAGTGGGGTGAGGAATTTAATTGCATGTTTACTTTCACCTGCAGTTCCAGGTGAACATGAGTTTCTGATTTGGAGGCAAGAATGAGTCCTGATGCAAACCACTGCATCAACGCTGCAGTCACGCCCATGTGAAATTAAATCAAGCTGTCACCTGGTCAGTGCCACCACCCACTAAACACACACACACACACATACATGCGAACACACACACACATACTCTCATTAACAAACACAGAGCGCTAGCTGTCAAATAAAGCAACTTGTAATTATGGGAGGGGGTGAAATTCAGATTTATTTATTCCAAAATGAAGCCTACCGATCGACGGAGGGACAGCTCTCCTCCATCTGTCATCGTTGAAGCCACACACGTCTGACACAGGGATTCATTCGTCTTGTCGTCTTTGACAGTCGGATTTTCCCGGCGCACTCCCACCAGGAGTCGCACGGGATTTTGGAGGCAGACTAAAAAAGAAAACACTCTGACAAGGAGTAGGCTCTTTATGAATGCAAATGAGTCTGGGAAAATTCACAGAGCAGCTAGCAGGCTCTAAGGCTCCGGCATCCGTCACATCTCCCCCCACCAGGCACAACCCACGCTTTGCCAAGAGGTCCAAGGGCTTACAGGGGCCCTACAGCAAGAACAGACACACTCATGCAAAAGGGCATGGAAATCCTGTGGCTGACACACACTGTGAGTGCCATCAGTGACTATTATTTTCATGAAAATGATAAGCTTACTGTTTTTACATGCCATCCACAGAATGGCTGGTGGGATTTTAGGTTTTATTATAAAACATTCATCTCCTCAACCCGCTCAGCATGGATACGTGTGTATGAGGATGCGTCACTTGTATCACTTGACATTTGGCTCCCCTTTTATCCTGTTCCAAGGATAGTAAGTCAAATGCTATGTGACAGGTCAACCCCTTCATATCAGTCATCCTTCACCCTGACCCAGCCTCAGCTGCACAAAGACACATCCAGCTCCTACACACTGAAAATGATTAGCTATAAGATACAGGTGAGTCCTGCTAGGTTAAAGGCAGGAATCTGTTTACTCAAGCTAACAAGGCAATGCTGCATAAAATCTCCATCCTATCTAGTCTGTTTGTGAGACTGAAATCTCATTTTCTTAGGCACAAAAACAAAGAGTGTCCCGATTAGTTCACACGTTTCCAAGAAAAATAACCTGACTTTAAAAAAAATAAGATTTCTGGAGTCAAATTTCAGAGCAAGTGTGGTGTCTGAAATATTCCAGAAAATACCTGCTAATTTTCATTGCTAAACTGTTTGCATTTCATGTATAAATAACCAACTAAGAACACTTTTGAAATGCTTTTTATTCATTGCTCAGCGTTAGATTTCACCTTCCCCACATTTTCTCATTCATTTATGATAAGAACAATGGTGGGAAGGTTTGTGTTCTCTTATTACTGAATATTTAATGACTATTTCCATGCGGTGCCCATGTATTGTCAACATTTTTGTATGAATGTGTTAGAGAGTGGCAACCATGAAAAGCAGTAGAAATGGCTTTTGTTAGACGTGTTACTGAAAATAAAAACATTGCTGAGTGTTTGTTTTTTTACTTCAGATTGTCTCCACTCAAAAAACTATACTGGGAAATTTCTGGGAGAAAAAACTGCCAAAGCCAAACGTTAATAGTTTTTGCTACATGCATTGGTTTCTCTGTTGTTGCCTTGGTCAGTGGATTTACTGGGAGTTAAATTCATAGCTACAAAAAAACTTTTGGGTGACAAGTTCACAATTTACTTCCTTCTAGTCAGGTTTCCAAATGAATGTTGTCACCTGTTCTTCCTTGCTTTAATCACGCTGGCCATGCGCTCACAATGTCAGTGATGGGGAACAAAATCCACAGTTCCCCCTTCTCCTATGCAAAAATGGGTTTAAAGTCTTTTTCAAAGTTAGTCTTATTAGCACTGAAGTCTTTCTTTTTGTTATGATACATCCACTGCAGCTGAACAGGAAAAACTGTCAAAGGAGATTTTTTTTACTAATTAGATTGTAACTGAGGAGGATATCCACATTATGCCGATAACTCAGGTGTCTGAAGCCTCATATTATATCCAGACAAATTTATAAATACATTTTTGTTCAAAATAATGCCTGTTGATTGATGATGCCTCCATCACTTGCAATGGATCTTCTAATGGTTAGTGTTAACAGGAGGAATGATTACAGTGAGAAAAAATTGCTTAAGTGGTCATACAATAATGATAATAATAATAATGATCACTTAAATTGTAAAGATCTATACATCACCTGAAAGAGTGTGCTGATTTTGTTTAAAGGTTGTTTCGTGTAATTTTGCTTAAAAACTTATCTGAGGTGCAAAGAAAGTGGAACTTGTGGGTATTTAATTTAGCAGGATTTCAAGGGAGGATGGTCAATGGAGGCAGAGTAAGGGCTTGGAAATGCTGACTCGACTCCTGTCGCTTAATCTATTTGAGGCGTGATTAAAGTTTAATTCGTGCCCATCTCCTAATGCTAGCTAGTGTGTGTGTTCCTCAGCAGTGGGTCGGTGAGTAGTTTCAAGCTGAGCCCAGGCCTTTTCTCTCTGTCTGGGCCTCACTTTATTCATGCCTGAGGGACGCCAGGAGCTGCAAACAACTGAATTTTTCATCAAGGTTACTTCCTGGAGAGATATGCCATGCAGTTGCTGCCTTCTCCCTCAGTGTGTTCCTGGCTCATACATAACTTACCCTGTTCTGACCTGCAGCTCTCTCTGGGAGGAGTTGTTTGACCCTCGTCCAGATAGGAGAACATGTGCTGTGGAGTCAGCATGAGTTTGTTATGAAGCTTGAAATATCTTGGTTTGCTTTACATGGCTTTGGTTATATGTTATATATGTGTATTTGAGGCAATATAATACATCAAATTCTCGAGTTACTTAAATGGCATTTAAGTATATGAACACTTAATCAATGGTTTATATCATACTGTAATGTAGTTATAGGCAGATAGTGTTTAATAATGCATTTGTTAATCTTATAAACTGTTAATGTCTGGTAACATAACATTGTTGTAATTATGTGTAACAGTGTTTTCATGACTTTTGAACACATTAACAATTGGGTCAGAATTTTCATATAGTAATTACTCGTTAATAAATACTTTGTGCATGCACGTAATCACACATATGGGTGTTATTAAGTATTATTAAGCATTTATAAATAGCTTATGCACTTGTGAATTCATTATGAGAGGAGATTAACATCAAGATTGCCCATATATTAGGTTACAGCTACTTTAAAATCTGTTATAAACCATCCATGTATTAAGTGTTTTTATATTGCTTATAAATGTTAAAAATACAATTTATTCAAACACCTTACATGGAACTTTGCATTTCTTTAGTTGTGGTGTTTCATGTGAAAAATAAAGACAAATCCTCCAGTTTTTCAATCACAAATGTATTATAATCTATGGCATATTCTGTCTTCTTCCATATTCATCAGAGCAGCCTCACTGGATGATGGTAAACACAACACAGCCCAACAAATTCAACTAGTTCATGTCCCTGTTGGGAATACCGACATGCTTAGCATTAACATTTTTTAGTCTTGGAAAACAACTCTGCAACTTCTGCAGAAAAACATCTGCTATTTACAAGAATATTTCTTCATCAAAATTCATTTGCAATTATAATAAATTCCTGTTTATTCCTTTTTGTGGGGTCATTAATGCTGCAACAATACGTTTGGTTTTAATGGGGGGAAAATATTCAATGTCAGATGATTGTTTTTCTCTTTCATTAGGGCAGAAATGCTGCTTTTCTGAATTCAGCAATCAGCGTCACAAACAAGGTCTTATTTACTTTATTCAAAGTTTACTTTACCCAAAGCATCCGAGCAATAAGGTCATTTCTGTCTATTGGCGTACAGTGGAATAAATTTGAATTTAGAGCAAAAGGAATGAGCTGTTGAGATCATATTTCACACTAATCAATGCAGCCTTGAATTTTTAAATCAGACCTAAGAAGACTGATGTGTGGGAGGTATGGATCAGGATTTCAGGAACCAACCTGACATCAGAGTGTGTTTTGATATTCACTGTTTTTCAGACTTGTGAATAAGGGAATGGTTGTGTGAAAAAAGAAAAAAAAGACCTGGATATTTGTCATGTCTCATGAGTATTTTCTCTCCACTTTAGAGTGTGTAACAACTGAGCTGCCGTCTCCTTCATACAAGACAAAGATAAGCCTCTGTCACATTATGACCCTCTTAAATAGGGAATGGAATACAGCAGAATGGCTGCTGTACTGCAGACTTTCATTTCAGGGCTGTGCAGAGCAGTCTTGCAGCTCCTGAGTGTCAGACATTATCACCACCACTACCCTCAACCTCACCCTGCCCCTTGTGACAATTACTGCCCTACCTCCCTATTCAGCACGTAATGAGAAAACGGACTGATCGATTTCTGTCCGGCCAGTAAAAGAAGGGAAAGAGGCATTTGGATAAAGCACAGACGAGACTCTGAGCAAGGAAAATACCCAACAGTGCTGCAGTATACCCTTGTTGTTATTTAGACTGTTTAAAGTGAATGCTAATGGGGAATGATTAAGTGATTATAGCAATTAGGGCTGCAACTGACAATTATTTTCATTATTGATTAATTTGATGATTATTTTCTTGAGTCATTGATTAATTGTTTGGTTTACAATATGTCAGAAAAGAGTTGACTTATTCAGTTTGCTTGTTTTGACCAACCAACAGTGAAAAAGTAAAGATATTCTCATTAATGCCACAGAAGACTTTGAAAACCTGCAAATATTCACATTTGAGCAGCTGTGATTTTCAGGCTTTTTTGCTCAAATAAAGCAACTCGGTGGAAAAGCACTTATCAAAATAGTCGTTTAACACTTGTGTTGCTTGACTAATCAATTAATTAACCAATTGTTGCAGCTCTAGCAGTCACAAACACTAGGTTTCATGCCCATAGTGTCAGGATTTTAGGGAATCACTCAGTATATATTTGTTATAACAACTGTTGTGATCCTGGATTACAAAATGCACGTGAGGCTTGTAAAAATGCCTCCTTCAAACTGCTGCATGCTCTAATAAATTCATTTTGATTTATTATTCCTTTGACTGATTACAGGGATGTAAATATTCAGCAGGAAAATATATAGTCTTTGTGACAGAGTGTCTTTTCCAAGCACCACCACTCTGTCCTGTTGGGTCAGAGCTTCACTGCCACTCACAATTATTTATTAGGCTACATATTCACTCTCTATCCATCACTGTATTGCCACCCGGTCCGGTCACATCTCTTTATGTTTATTACAGTGTCCCACCTTCCCGAGGAGGATGATTGACGTTTTCGGAGAGGACCGAGGTGGGACTTGCGCGCTCCTTCTTCTCCAATCGTGGCTCGAGGGGGCGGAGGCTTTTCATCCATACTCTGATTATGAGTCAGTTACCAGACATAAGCGAAACAATAACAGTTGCTGGTTACTTTGTAGCCGTCAAAAAACCTCCAAAAGACAAGTTGAGTGTTTAGAGCGTTTTGGCGCATCCAGCTCTCGCAGGTTTCATATTAGGAGGAGCACGAGAAGCTCCACTTTTAATCAGATTAGGAACCTTTAATGTTCGGTCCTGTCTTTTTTTCCTCTTCCCTACAGTAGCGGTGCAGGAGTGGCCAAAGCCAAAAGCAGCGATTCAGATCAGATTTCACCTAAACCAGCTGGGAGAGAGCCCGAGAGAGAGAGAGGGAGAGAGAGAGAGAGAGGGGATTTGTCAGTCTCCCTCCTCCCAAATCCAGTAAAGCTTACCAAGGGAAAGGAGGAGTGTCGGAGCTGAGAAAGACGCAGAGGAATCCAGAGGAATTTCCGAGGATATTTTTTCTCTGATTTTTTTCTCTTCTTGCTATTGAAATTTAAAAGTTGGAGGCGAGACAGCAGGGACCGTGGTCAAGGATGGACGAGCAGCCGCGGTTGATGCACTCGCACGGGGTAGGCATGGCCGGACACCCCGGCCTGGCGCAGCATATGCAGGATGGCACGGCGGGGACGGACGGAGAGGGAAGGAAGCAGGACATCGGAGACATATTACAACAAATAATGACCATCACAGACCAAAGCTTAGACGAAGCGCAGGCGAGGTGAGGCCACACACACATAGACAGACACACGCACATGCACACACGCGCGCACACACACATATGCACACACACACGCATACATACACACACACACACACACTCACACATACACACATTACACTTGTATTATTAATAGGAGCGCGGAAATATTGGGCAATGTTGTCGGGGATGGAGGGCGAGATAATAACACTGTGGTTTGTATGGTGACTGCCTCTAAATGAAAGCAATTACGCCCACTGAAGTGCTGTCAAAGCGACCAAAAAAGACCTTAAAACTTGTCACGATTCGTATTTGAATTTCCCATTAAACTGCTGTGTCACATATTTAATCGAAACTATTAATTACTGTACGATTATTGAATATAATGGTGATTTATTCAGAGGTTTTTCTTATAAACTGTGGAGCGGTTGCCACTTCAGTTTCACTGAGACTCCTCTACCTTGTTACAAAGGAGCTTATATTGTAATCCTGTGCTATAATAACATGTTGCAGATCTCTCTTTTAGTTTTGACCCATTGAACTATTAATGAAAACACAAGACATGATGCAAAACATACCTTCTTTACTAGGGGGATTTTGTAGGTTGTAAACAAGAAAAATGTGGATTGTCTAGATGTTTTGAACCTCCATTATATGTTTATGTCACACAATTAGAAAAATGAAAAAAGTATACATTCAGTGGGAATATTGTTAATATTTTCTTTGCTTTGGCTTTTGAATGTTTTCTGAATTCTATATCTTATAGCAAAAACCAGCTGGTATGAATTGAGTCTTGGTGATATGATATTTGGTGATTTCACAGTGCTCTGTTCTTTTAAGCAGCTTTGTAACTGTTGCCACTTGTTTGAATATTGATCTGGAAAGTGGTTTCTTGTCCCTTTTTTTAGGAAACATGCACTGAACTGCCACAGAATGAAACCTGCTCTCTTCAACGTATTGTGTGAAATAAAGGAGAAAACAGGTATGTTCTGTTTTATAGTTTATTTTGTTTGCTGGGTTTATCTGGTTTTTGCTACTATGTTGTACATTTTATAATTTAAGAGTATATTCTTAGTGCCTGAGTATCATTTTTCTCTATAATATTTTAAGCTTCTCTTTAATTATTTAAGGATTTTTTTTTATAAAGAATGATTATACAAAGCACAGGTCACAGCCATGGAGACATTCTTCTCTTAGCACTGTAAATTTCAGTGACATAAAACATATATTTTCTAATGATTTGCACCATGTTTTCCCTGTCAAATCTCACACACCATGCATGGGAGCAGTACTAGCCCCAGATGAGTTGCTGTCAGCGTACAGGAGTGTTTTCGTGCCGACATTTGGGCCTCTCTCTGGGCTGGGCTTTCTCACTTCTTTCTGTGTGTTTTCCTTGGCCAAGTTTGATGGCGTTTGCTAAGTGAGCTGTTTTACATGCAGAGGCAGGTCAGAGGGATTTTTTCTGTTTATGTTTGCAAGGAGGGTCAAAGTCAAGACAAGGAATGTGTGAATTATTACTTGCTTAACAGCAGATTAAAAGAAGAGCGGCTCACATGATGAAAGGCTGTGATTATTCTCTTGAGAGATATGGCAGAGCGCTATTTAAGAGATGGCTTTTCAAGGGAGGAAATAAAACAAAATATCCAATATGACCTTATCTGTGAACACAACTTTGTGGCTGTCTTTGAGATTATTGTGAGAGCCTTGTCACTTTGTCTGCTGGTGTTGTTGCATTCACAGCCATGTAAGACAGATGAAAATAAACACATGGCTTGTATGGAGGCAATACCATTTTCCTTCATTTAACATTAACTGTTATTCACTGACATTTCATTCCTATGACTCACAGTTTGGCACAGGTTTGTACAGAAAAAAAAGTGGAGAAGGAGCTAGCAGACACTTTGGGATTTTCACCAGATTTATAAAGGTTAAAGAGAGCGGTTGTGAGGAGGAAGCTATAGTAGGTTGAGGCCCTGTTTCTAAATTGCAAGGCTTGGAAAAGTGAGAGAGTAATGCCTGGCTCTTTGTAAACTGTCTGGCGTCTCCGTGGGTTCAACCAGAGTTCGTTTCCAAAAAGAAGAACAAAGTGACTTGGACCTTTTCCTGGCTTTTCCCCCTGCCTCTCCTCTCTTCCCACCCTTCTTGGCAACCAAGATTTCAGAGGGCTTCTGATGAGAGAGGCTCTCCTCGGCCTGCTAATTCTCTCCCCCTCTATTTAGGACCAAGTTTGGAAATGAGCATATTTCACCATGGTTTATATTTTCTTTTTTTTAATTAAAATTTACAGTTGTATTGATTTATAGGCTGGGAGACATGCTCTCCAAACCACAAATCAAGAAGCTCTAAATAACATTGTGTTTTATGAAGACAACATAACATTTAAAAGTTAAGAATAACCCCAGATACATTATAGAGAATCAAGACTTAATGGCCACCTCACTGCCTCCCTCCACTCCAATCTACATTTGAAGAGCTGAGCTGCTGAGCTGCTGAGCTGCAGCTCATCTTCGCCCATAGGAGTTTTGTGCAGACAAAACTGAAAATCCTTTCACTGCAGTGACAGAGAAAATGACTCAAACCTTCACCATGGCATTTACAGCCAAATGTGCTGAGTGCAGTGTATGCGAGCGGAGTACAGCCTGTAATTTGTCAGGTCTTTTTTATATTCTTTATAAAGAGTCAGCTTCTCCTCGCTTTTTACATTGTTGCAGTCAGAGTGTCTTTGAGGAAGAAGAAGTGCAAGCAGAGGGAGATGAGCAGCCGTTCAGATTTAAAGAAGCCCCGTTTCCTCGACCTTTTGCCTCCTGCTTTGTGACATAAATCATTTGTTGCAAGTAGTTATACATATATGTGTTGCACGCACCTCTTCCTCATGGTATATTAGTGGCAGGTGAGTGTTGACAGCAGCAATGTGAGACATTGCAGCAGTGAGGTGTCCACTGGCGAGCAGCTGACAAACAAGGCAGGAGCGCATGCCAATAGTGGATAGAGCAAGCCTTAACTGATGACCCCACCCCACCACTTGCTGTATATTTGCGTCGAGGTCGGACTCGTGTCATGGTGGGAGAGTATTTAGCAAGCTTAAACAAGCACTTTGGCTTATGGAAAACCAGCGGCGGAGGCTCGTGTTACCACTTCCAGACGTTCCTTTTGACCACCAGTGTTGTATTTCATGAAAACGCTTCTTGCCTTGACTTTGAGCTCCTCTTCATTTGTTTCTTTTTTTTGTTCTTTAACTATCATCATTGTTCCTACAGTTCCTGAGAGCACTTAGAATTTGTTTTCCTGTTCTTGCTTCACATCCTGTGAAGAGAGTTGGAGAGCGTCTTTGTTTGTGTGGAACCATTACGGCAGGGGAAGCTGGCACGTACAGGTTGACTAAGTAAGAGAAGCCAGACACCAAGTCAGTGTTTCTGGGTGTCAGATTTCAGGCCTTCTCTCCCTCTCTCTCTCTCTCCCTCTCTCTCTCCTCTCTCTCTCTCTCTCTCTCTCTCTCTCTGTTTCAGTGACTCTCTATCTGTTGGGCCTGGGACTGTTTTGTCAGGCCACTCTGTGTCAGCAGCCTCACATTACCCCCATGCAGGCTCGGGTCAGATGGAGAGCTCCTGCATGACTAATATGATCAGACGGATAATGCATTACACCGCTTGAACTTATCAAAGCTGGAGACCTGCTGAATCAGTCGGTCCAGCTAATTGCAGCACCCCCTCTCCCCTCCCCAAAAGCTTGCGCTGCTAATTAGACATGTACACAAATTTTAGATATTCACAGCACTGTTGATCGTGTCATTTTCAAGGTTCCTGGTGTGGCAGGATGCATTAAAGCTGGGAGAAGTAGTTTCCATCAAAGGAATTTATTTTGACAAGTGCTGTGTTGTTCCAAGGGCTGCAACTAAGAATTATCTTCATCAATGATTAGTCTGACGATTACTTCCTCCATTAATTTAGTTGTTATTGTTTAGTTTATGAAATGGCCCAAGGTTGTTGCCTTTGAATATCTGTTTTGTTCCAAACCCAAATGTATTCAACTTGCAATGAGAATAGCAACAAACACATTCACACTGGAGAAGCTGGAACCAGTGAAAACTATTTTAATTATAGAAACTAGTTGAGGATTTTCTGACAATATGTTGAGTAACTGTTTCAGCTGCAGCTGGCGGACTTGAAGTAAAAAAAGGTTTGTCATGATAAAATGTTAAATTACAGTACAGTGGTATTTTCTGTAACATTAACATCAAACGGTGAAGGAGGTACTAGTTGAGTTCCCATGAAGCAGTGGAGAGACTGGTCACTATTGCTCCCAGTGCTGCTGTTTTTCAGTATTTAATTGACATGGCTGTCCATGATGAGTTCAGGGGTTAGTGTTGCCTCTCTTTGTTACTCTCCTCTCATCTCCAGTGACAGATGGAGGCATTAGTCTCCAATGTGGCGCTGTCCTGAAACTAATGGCTATGTCCTTGGTTTCCCCGCACTAGCTGGGAGACTGTATATCTGTCCCCGGCTTGGAAGTGCCGAAGCAGCAGTTTATCCCCCCATGTTTTAGTTTCCACGGAAATAAGGCTGAACAGGACCCTGTCTGTTCTCTCATAAATAACTTAAAATAAATAACTTCAGAAGGAGTGCAAAGTTTTCCTGAGAAAACGTTTGCTGGTCTTTGATTTGCGAGTTTACAGGAAACTCTTCCACCACTTACCAGAAATGTTCATCCAAGTGAATAATAATAAACAAGTGATATGTTTTTATAAGTGGTCTTAGCAAGGATGTTTTTAAGTTTATCTTTGCTTTTAAAGTGAGTTATATCATACATAAATAGGCAGGATTCTTTTTTACACACTGACATTTCCGCTATATTCATATTTATATTCTCCACATTATCAGCACAGACACACTTCAGAAACTGCAGCGAGTGTTTTTGCTGTTCCCTGTCCTCTGATATAAACTCACTTGCAATTAGGACAGCTAATATATTATGCAAATGTTGACTGGCTTAATTGAGACATGTTAATCATGTTTTAAGAGGCTAATTACAGCCCTGTATATCTGAGGTGGGAGTAGTAATTAGCTGTGATAACAGATCTGGCTGTAGAATGGTCATATTCTGTGTGTCAACGTATGGCATGCACGTGTGTTTACTAGAGCATGAGTAGGTTGCTAGGTGTGTCTTGTATTTGTTTTTCTTTGTTTTGTTGTTGATTTTTTGAATGCAATTTTTTTTTTACATCTTTTTCAGTCTTAAAAATTAAATAAATAAGCTTTTTGTTTCCCTTGTGTTTGGCATGTTTGTCGTGTTTGACTTGCATACAAGTAAGCATGTGTCAGTAGACAGATAAATATGTGTCCCTCCTCATACGTGTTTCACTTCGCATCTTTTCAGCCCTAAGTAAAATCAATTCACCTATTCAACAGAAACATGAATGCATTGCATCTCTATCTATACTTTGTTTCCTGCACTTCTCAATTTAGTTATCTGATGCAGCAGTCCTGGCCATTTTGCACACTGGGCTTTTATACAAGGCTGTGTTCTTAGTTTTCTGACAGAGATCATATTCAGATCCATTACGCGAAGAATGCCTTCCCACTTATCGAATATAAAATTGCTTTAGAGAGGAAATTTGCTCTATGGCGGAGTGGAGTTTCTTTTTTATCAGATGTTTGTCTCTGGAGCAGCTTTTAGTGTCTACAAAACAGCTTCGGTGACATTATTGCAGTTGCAATTGCCTCAGCCATTGTTTTTCTTATTGGTGCTGCTTGGATTTGATTGGATTTTCCACAGTCTCGTGGAATTGCCTCACGCAGTAAGGCCGGTGTTGGATGTGTATATCCTCATATTGTTGGAGCTGAAACACCTGCAGATCTTATTACTGATATGTTCATCGGGTTCCAACTGTGTACTCAAACTACCTCTGAATTATACAGTTTACTTTCTCATTCTTTATGACGTTAAATCGTTTTTGTTGCATGCACATGGCTTATCAGCTGTTGCTCACTGCTAGATTGAAGACACATATCCTTCCTTGTATCAAAAATCTAACTCTCACATTCAGATTTTTATGGGCACTTTGATGGAGATGGTTGCCGTGGCAGTTGATAACCTTTAATTCGAGGTGTGGGATCTCATTTCTCTGGCACCCTGCCACTACGATGTAAGTGGCGTGTTGGCAGCATGCTGAGGTTGTACAAAGGAACCCCCCCTCCACATACCCTACACACCCTCCCCACCAACCCCCCCTCGACTTCGATGAACAGTCAAACGTAAAATGGCAAGCTCTCTTCCCTGGCTGACTTAGTAAAAATGACATAAATTAATACATGCTGCTTAAACAGGACCAAGATTAATGGTTGCCTTTCGCAGCGGCTTAGATCCACTGTCAGTCGCTGCTTGCTGCCCAGATGGAATCAACAC
>JANJYQ010032993.1:13861-27401 GCA_024605255.1 Rastrelliger kanagurta | reverse complement strand
ATACAAATGTCATGTCTTCTTTTTCTTTTAGACCAATCCCTTTGCATGTGATTGGCACACATTGTATTTTAAACACTGTTGCTGCTTAGACAATTTAAAAATGCTGTATGCCTTTAGATTAGAAAGAAAATACAACACATTTTTATTAATTTTCAATCACAAGGAAAACATTTTTATTTTATAAACATCTGTAGTCAAGACATAAAAAAATTCTTGCTTATATAAGGAACCTTTTGTGTTGTCGAGCCGGTCGATCAGGACTATGCAACACTGCAGAAGTAGACAATGGGTGATGGTATGTCCTATAGGGGAAAATGGTCCTGACTGATTGCCTGAATGTTGACCTTTCCTTCTTTCCATATGTCCTTCCTCCCCTACTGCCCATTGTATCTGAAGAAATCTAGGTGGTTAAACAAGCAGTGTCCTTCAGATTTTGCATAATCTGAATGGAAGAAGTGGTGCACATGTTGGATGTTGGCACAAAACTGAAAGCTGCTGAGAGGGGAATGCACAGCGATGCTTATAACCTTTATTCCACCTGTTTCTGCATCCCTCACAACTGTCGCACATTACGTGCGTCGCTCCAGCTAACGGTCCGAGATAAGAAGATGTCCTGGGGTTTTACTCCAGGAGTGAGTCACCTGTGTTCAGCTTGGTGATCCTTCTCAGCTGGTCAAAGTCTGGCACTGTGGCATGGAAGAATCTGGAAGACATTTCACTGCTTTTACTGTCATTTGATCCTCCTCTCCTTGATCTTCCTCTTCTGAACTCTCCTCACTTTCAGAGTGGTGGGTGCCGTTTGTTTTTCCACCTTTTCTGTTTTCCGTTTGCCTGATTTTGGCGGAGGCTTTGTTGGTGACACTGACCTCCTCGTCGCCCTCTTCTTCCTCCTTGATGGGGCTATTTGGATCTTCATCTTGTCCGCTATCGTTATCGTCTTGTTTTTCCTCACTGCTGCCCATTTCTTTCCTCTTGTCAATCATAAATAGAGGCTGGGTCTTCTCAAACGGGGTGGTATCCATTTCTTCATCTTGACCCATGCTAGAGAAGATATAATGATAGAGATTACTAACACTGAAAAAGCATCTGACATACAATATGATTGTACATATATCTAAGGTTTAACTAATTTGGCGTGAAACAAAATGAAATACTACACAAGTTGAAATACTATGTGCACTTTTGTATATTACAATGCTATACAATGCGTATGATCAATGCTGCAAATCTCTTCATCAATCCATTTACAGAATCTTGCATGGTATCAATTTGACCTGCCACTGCACTCAACTTAAACAGGCCAAGTGTCAAATCTCTCTGGATCTTTGGTTTTATAAACAGACAAAGCTCCTGACAGAAGCTGTTATTGTTTCACCCAACCTGACAAGCAGCAGTTTGCACCCATGTCTGTTCAGACCCATAGTAATTTTAGTGAAGGAATTTAATAAAAAGGTATTAAGCATATTCTCTCTGTATATGTTAACATGCTGGAACAATAAAGCTGAATCAGATACAGATTTTATTGCAAGGAAGATACAAAATCTTAAATGGATGTTTCACACACATCGTCAACCTGGCAGCACAGAACATCTGTACAGTCACCACACTTTCAGGATGGGCACCGAGATTAGTGTTACCAATCCAGTATCCAATCAAAAGTGAAATGTGATCACAATCTCCTACCATGGGCAGTTACCAGTTTCATACGCATCTGACTGTCCTCACACACTGCCAGGCAGCACCTCTGATTCCTGCACCCCTGTGCCGATACTTTATCTATCTGATCTATCTCACGTATTGAGCATTTATTTATTTATCTTGAAAGTGTTTTTACTTTTTTCAGTTATTTATATTCTGATCTTGAGTCACAGATTCAGTGATTGCATTTATTTGCATTTTATGGGTTTTTTTCACTAAAAATAGTTAATTTATGTCGTGACTTAAATAATTTTATTTAAATACAGATTTACTATTGTTCCATCATGTTCTATATTCTTTTAACAACAGAAAACTGTTCAATGGAAAAGTTTTTTCTGATGTGTATTTAAATACAGACATTTCAAAATAACACATTTGAGAGCTGTAAATCATAATACTATCAAACTGTGATATTTTTGCCTAAGGTTATCATATTGTCAGAATCTCATACCGGCCCATGCCTATATGTAGGATATTATCATGCCACAGTGAAATTGACCTTTTGGGATATAAAATGTCATCACTTCATCATTTTGTCCATAATTGGACATTTGTCTGAAACACTGTCATAATAAGTTTATGAATTTTTGAGCTATGGCCAAAAAAAGTGTTTAGTGGGGTCTCAGTACCCTTCCACCAGTAAATTCAAATAACCCAAAATTATAATGCTTCTGGCCATGGCTGTCGCCAGTAGGTACGCAAAGAAAAATGTGGCAGCAAGCCTTGACAATATCACATTCTAATAAAATCCCAGCAGTAATGTTTGACTAAATTAAACTCTGGGATGGATTGTGAATCAAAGTTTAATGACAGCCGAATGACAAAGTGGTCCTGAACGCTGCTCACTGTTTCACCCCTGAGCTTCTCTCACCCTGATGGTGCTCCGGCCACTCTCATCTTCTGCCACAAGTAGTTCAGGAACATTGACTTCTGCAGCAGATTTCCAATCCTTTGCATGTGTCTCTCTGTGGAACATAAAAGAGTAAGAAGAAGTTCAGATGGTTCCATAGAGTTATCAAGAAGCAGGGCCAGGGGGGCCAGTTAATGGTGTGAAGGCTAATATGTTTTTTCCAAATTTGCCTTTGTAAAAGTATATTCAAAAGCCAATTCACTACATGTAATTCATTACATGCTTTCAAGATTCTGGCAACCTTATTGCCAGGATCTTTAAAGGAACAACCTTTGGTTCCATAATTTCTATCTTGTCCTCTTCACAATGTGTCATAATTCATCTTCACAGTTGTGCCTTCAAATCATGAGACATGCTTATCTACCAAAAGAGTGCTAACCTGTGTATGGGATGAGTCCCTCAAGGTGTGTACGGGCGCCCTGGTACTGCAGCAGTTCCTCTGGTGGCAGGTGTGTGAGGAGCACCTGGAGGACAGCCTGGGCATTCAAACAGTTCCTGGCATTCGTGTTCCACACCGCACAGTACCGCAGAAGCGACTCTAAGTGAGGTCAAAGCCATAACAGGGTGGTGAGGGTGGAAAAAGGAGGCAAGGTAAGAAAAGAAATAGTAATTACTTTTGAGGAAACAGTGCCAGTATTGTGTTTGAAAGTGAGCCATTTCCTATGGACTTGTGATAAAACTTAATTTGAGAACTGAACTTTTGTACTCATTTCTTTCAGAGATTAACATGAAAATCTACTTGTCATCACTTATAATAAATTATTAATTTAAATTGTTCAGTATATTCAAGTTATTTAAAAAAAATACATTTAAAGGATTTTAACTGTTACCTTTCTGATCAACTCGAAGTTTCAGCACAGTCTTCTCCAGCAACTTGTGGCCATCCTCCACCTCACGGATTGCTAAAAACAACAGAGCGCAACTTATCAGAAAACAAAAGAGTTGACAGTAAGGGGAGTAACATGGCTGATGTATATTTGTCCATGTTAGGTTTGTAGTAATGACAACATATTGTCATCACATGTAGATTAATAATAACCCAATGCACAGTGAGATGGGACATGATAGATCATCATATGCTGTCTGTGCAGAATAGTGGAAGAAATGTAAGAGACTTTTCTGAATTAGTTTTCAGCAGTATATTCACATAGTAAAATTACTACACTACCACAGTACTGCAGACAGTTGTGGGGGTGAGTTACTTGTAATGAGACCATACAAACACCTGAAGAACCTGTTTATAACTAAAATAAAAGAAATAATTGAGCTCACTCATTTGGCCACATCCATATTGCTTTTAACGGAAGCGTGACTAGGTGTGTAATCCATTCAGAATTAAGAATGAATGTGCATTCTTAAACATGCTCTGAATGACATGCCTGCTGATCCACGCCCTGCAGTAAATTACATGGAACATGTCCTGCATCATTTCCGCCACTGAAGCATTTCAGCAGAAATGCAAGCAGCAACAGAATTACAATCATAAATTCTGACTTTAAAAAGGGTTGGTTTAGTTTAAAATCACTGAATGATATACTATTGATGACTACATGTCAGTAAATGCCCTTTATTTTGCAACTGAGGAGTATTGATTTTAATGTATAGTATAGTTGCAGATGGTTTATCACAGTACAATGTCAACAGGCTTGCCACCTGTATTTGAGTATGATGGGACATGGTGTTCTCTTCAGCTATAGATTAACAAAATGTCACTTGACATGCTTCTTCTTCTGTGTCAACGTACAGGACAAAAGGGGATGACAAATGCAACAGTGAACACATCAATATATGCGTGACTAAACTCTTAAGCTGTCCACAATGATAGTGATGACAGAGATTGAGGAGAGAGCAGTTTATCAAGATAAGCACAGGTGAAAACATGAAGGACAGAGATGGAAGGAAATTTAAGGTCTGAAACAGAACAAACAATACAAAAAAAATTAAGAATCAAGGTCAATGGCAAAATGCCACTAGCTGTTAAAAAGGTCCAGTTAGATAAAATTTTTGCATGAAGTACCTTTGATAACAGTGAGCACAGTGTGAGGCTGGTCCAGAGAGATGGCGAGGCCCAGAGCCTTCAGGTACTTCTTCTCATGGAGCAAGTTGGACAACTCCTGCTGCCTACAGACACAAGAAAGACATTTTTTAAAATATCTGAATAATGCTCCTTAATGTTTACTGAAAATACTCCAAAACATGTCAATAAAAAAACTAAAATGCTGCTCTCTTATTCTGGGTACAAACACATTTACTGGATTTCATACATTATTTCATAATAGCCTACACATTTACTATAGTTCACAATCCTATATACCTCAGAGAGGTTTAGCTCTGGTATAATACAGCTTTTCCATAAATACCCAAAGTCAAATGTACATGACCTTTTGTATTTCACATAAAAATGTTTTGATCATGTCAATGAGTTTTTGTCAGTACACAATGGTCTTATCCATCAGTTCCACACCTGACTAATAAGCAAGAACAATGAAAGAGGTATTAAAAGTTAACTGGAAGAAGAAGGAAAGAAAGTCACACTTTGTTTTGTCTTGAACAAACTCTGAAATGATGTTGCCTCAACTGTTAAGAGAAAATTAAAATCGTAACTTCAATACCAACTTGTTCATACATCAACATACATTAAAAACACATAATCATTATCTAAGATGTGAAATTCAACAGACAGCAGGTCAGATTTGGGGCTAACTGATTCCTGTAGCATCTCTGACATCTGACAAAAATTGGAGGAGAGAGTATGTTTGTCCACCACTTCAGATCTCATTCTGTCACATCTGTTCAATGTTTCACATCTTTAATATAATGCTATGTGCAACTTACTTAAGTATCTGATCCTCCTGCTTGGCCTGCTCTTCTGCCAGTTCCACTTCAGTCACATCCTAGGGGTGAACAGAAGAAAACATTTTTCTTTGGTTATACTAATGTGCTGATCCCTGTAGGGAAAAATTATTCTTTTGTTTCCCATGACTAGAGAGAGATGAGAATGAGAGGTTAGTTAGCCAGCTAGAAAAGATATGGACTGCATATCTTGCTGTAGGGTACTTTAGCAGGCTGGAAACTTGCTTGACTCTCAAAGAGTCAAACCTTCCAGCTGACATTACTGGAGGTTAGAGGAACACTGTCAAGTGATAAAGTGCACTTAAATTTTTTTACTGCTTATTAGCTAATGAATATATTCTTGCTTATTTCTTCCTTTCATCAACCATCAACTTTTATTTTGTGCTTAAATAACATCCAAATAACAGTTCTGAGTGTACAGAATCAAGTCAGGTTGTTTGTACACAAAGTATGATAGCATTGTTAAAATCTAGATGTGAAAAATGCCTTCATTTAACAGGTGACTGTCAGTCAGATTACTTACCACCCACACTGTGATGTTAGAGTCTGTTGACCCAGTAACCATCCTGTCATCTTTGCGGCTGGCATGCAGGCCCCACACCTTGTCCTGGTGGGCGTCCAGTGTCTTCACACACTCATTGGTCTTTATGGTCCACAGTTTTACCAAACCGTCTGAGCCACTGAGGATGGAGCACAGTTAGGAATTTTGGATTACAACTGTGTCTAAGGGAGAGATTTTTATTTAAAGACACTACATGACTGACAAGTAAATAGGTCACACTGGAAAACACAAGCTGTGTGCCAAAATCCATACTACCAGTAATAAACAGTATAATAAAAAACAGACAGTATGTACACTTAAACATTACAATCCCGTAACTATGTGATCTGATTTAGTATATCAATAATATTCAATTCAAAGCAACTTTTCTTTTTTTATTTGGAATGTGCATATGTATGGATATCACATGTGTGTATGTGTTAGTATAAATGGTATGAATGGATATTCCAATATCTCGGTTTATTTATGCATTTCCCTCCATAGTGTGTGCATTGGGTCTGCTTGGCACACATGTACCACTTTGTTTGCCTTCTTTCAGATGAAGGAGTTCTTCACAGCCGAAAAAAATGTTTAACTGTAGTTGTTCTTGACTGAGCTCCAGGTCATTTGTAAAATTTTATTTAATTAGCAACACCATTCTGAAGTTGCAATTATATTGTTTTTGGCTCAGAGCACTATAAAACACTATACTGATTTCTTGTATACTACTAAAACTGTAAAAACATCTAAACAAAAGAATAACACTTTACTTCATTTTAAATGCCATTAATAAGCCACTTGAGGCTGCAGCTGTGCTTTTAAAGCATGGCTTTGCTTTCACATGTGGTTTGTCTCATACAAAGAACATGATAATCACACATCTGTGATATCACAATAATCATGTATCAGTGCCTGAGAGCTTAGCTAGTTTTGATCAAAAGCATGACTTGACATGTTTTAAAACTAATCAGCTCTGAGAAGTGTCTTCAAATTAAACGGGTCAATACAAAACAAAATAGAAAAAAAAAATGCATCTGCAAATGCACAATTGTGGTTATAATTTGTACATGTACACTTTTATGAAGTGCTTTGCCTGAGAGATAGGCGGGGTTACCTAGTGAGCAGCTGAGTGCCTCGACTCACAAAGATGACCTTCAAAACTGATGCATCATGCCCCTCAAATGTCTAAACAGAAAAGAAATAAAAAACAAATACACGCACACACACAATTACATTGGAGCAACACCACAGGACATTAACTGCTGAACTTACAGATAATATGTCATAATTCAGTAGTGTGTGTCAATGTGACAATGTGATAAATGTTACTCTACACTTCATGATGCATGCATTCCTCTTGTGGCTCACCTTCAGGCAACTGAAGTCTTGCAGACTCCATAGTTTGGTGGTGCCGTCTGCAGAGGAGGTGGCCAGCACCTGGTCCACAGGAGAGAAGCAGATGGTCCAGATACCACGACGGTGACCCCGAAATACCCCCAGCAGGCCCACAGTCCCCTCCCCTGCCAAGGACCACAGCTTGGCTGTGCGGTCCTGGGAACCTGATGCCAGCAGTTTGTCATTGGGTGATACTGCAACACTGTTTACATCCTGGAGAAAGAGTCAAGGAGAAGATGACAAAATGAGGATTAAGTCTTCATAATGTTGATCAGATCTAAATTAATTTAACACTGAAAGAAGACATTAAGTAGAAGAGAGTATACGTGTTGGAAAATGGAAACGGAAAAAAGAAGGGTCAATCAGAAATTTCACTTACAAAAGAAATACATTTTTTAAATTCCTCTCACTGCTCTTTTGGAAACTGATTCACTCGTGTGTATGTGCAAGACAGACTAAATACTCACAAAAATATACATATAAATACTATAGTGATATTTTTATTAATGTATGCATCTAAGTTGACTTTTTGGTGTTATATACCAATAATCTACTTCTTTTTTTACTTTTTACTTTTCGATTACAGGGTTAGGTTAGGTCTTTAACATGTGTGTTTGCATAACAGGTTTGGCACATGGAGAGCAAGTCATTGTGTTCAGCAGTGATGCAGGACAAAATTAAAATACCATACTGGACATGTAGCGGTGGATCTGCAGATCCAACAGAAACAATTCAAATTTAAACCATAATTAAATAAGAAAATGACTTGTGAAAATGCTCCATTGTGAATGACCATTAGTCAAAATACACTGATTAAAAAAAAACAGGTCTTCAGTTTTTAACAACATTTTCAAATTATAGTTGTTAAAATAACCAGGTTAGTGCAGTGCATGCAAACAAGTGCTTAATGACCTTATTTCTAGAGTTCATGCAAACACTGACTTCCTGCCAAGATTCCATAGCAGTAATGAGTGTGCCTGTATGTAAGTAAGCACAAACAAAGTGTGATAGCAATGACAATTTGGAAAGAGAACAATGGCGTGCTTAGTCAATACTCTTTCCTCATATTCCGAAGAAAGCGATGAAAGAGGGTGATAGATCACACAAAAGAATCCAGGAAGTTTGAAAAGAAAAGTCCATTAATGGATTCATGTGAAAAGGAGAGGAGACTGGTTTAGATAAATGTGTGGGATGCTTAATTGCTGCTTCTGTTCTCAAATGACAGTATCAATACAAAAAAGTAATTTGAGTGCGAGTCAGTAATGTTAACCGGGGCCCACTGTGATATCTGGGAAACTACACTGAAAACTACAATCAAACCAATATTTGATAGACATGCTATCATTTAACATGATAACCATCAAAAGGCAGTGGTGAAAACAGCTGCTATGAGTAATAAACCACAAAGATATAAAAAGAGAAAAGCGGACAAAAAATACAGTATGCATGTATGAGTGTTGTTTGTATTAAGTTGATGGTTAACTGCTCAACAATGTTATGTGAACATTTGTGAAAGTATCATTACTGAATCTACAGTACATCTGGTGAAATGGAAAACTTGTTTCTCTGCAGGCTGATTTGAAATGAGGAAAACATGGGGGGTATTAAAGACTTGTGAGAAGTGCTTTCTGAGACTGAATTAAAAGGTTAAAGTACAGATTGTGTTTTCCTTGTTTCAGTGTTTAAACTCTAACCACACCAGAGCTCTCACCAGGTGAAACCAGATGGATCCAAGTAAAACGATCTGTATACACACCCTGAACTTTTGGCTGGTGTGCAACTGATTGAAAGCTTATCTCTTATACGTTTGGTTTTTTTTTTTTGTTTTTTTAAAGAATTAACACAGAAATCATCTTTGAGTCATTTAAACTTTACTGAAAATCATTTGCACTATAGAAAAAAAGGTGATTTCCACATGATATTTGGGTGTATGTGCATGTTGCAGTTTTTTGTTCTTCCTAGGCTGTGTACAGTTTTTTCTTCTTGTACCTTATCATGTGCCTTCTCTGTCGTGCGGACAGTCAACTGATGTATGTCTGCTCCTGTTGTTGACAAGTCTTCAGGGAGATCCCACACCTTTACGGTACAGTCCTGACTACCTGTCACTATGAAAGATGCCTTCATCCTGGATATGAAGAAGCAGAGTATAATTAATGTGACATTGACACTTTTCATTTTTACCAGGTCAACCCTTAACATTGGATAAGAAAATACACATGGAACTGCAGGAAAGTGTGGTGTTACCTGGAGCATGCGATAGAGCCCACAACATTAGTATGACTGGAGCCATGAGCCACACAGTGAACCTGCCCACTGTCACTGTCCATCTGCCACACACGCACTGACCTGTCCTAAAGATAAACACAGAATGTATTAATGTCACTGTTGGCATACTCTCTTTTTATAGAATGGTTTCTTTTGATTGTGTCCATGTGTTGATATTAATGGTTTTGCACAGACACTGGAACATTTACATGACTTAAAGGCCTAAACCTAGTTCGATGTGCATGTTTCTTGCACAATGTGTATGAGCTGCAGTGTGCTCACCTTCGCACAGCTTGCAAAGAGAAAGCCCTTTTTGAACACGTCCAGTGAGAGGACTGTATCTGTGGAAGATAAAAAGATAAGAACAACAGTGAGTATCAGGAAAGATGTTTCTCAAACCTGCTCAGCAACATTTTCTGCTTTTAACTTCTCCTACACACCCTTCTCCTTTCCTCTTTTTCTCAGGAGACCAGGCAATCTATTAAGGGATGTAGCAGGTCAACAGTATATGCAACAGGTGGTATACATATTCTGAAAGCTGGAAACCTTATGAGTTTGATATTTAACTCAACACTGTGTGGACTAGTTTTTCTTGCCATGCATCTGCAATAAACAGTGTTTTGGTTCAGCGCCTATTCAAATGTTGGAAGTTTGAAGTGTATATGCACTTAAAACATTCTGCTCATTCTGCTGATGAATCGTATTTCATAAATTGTTGCAGCAAGTTTTGGGTTTATACAAGGATCTGATAAAATGTAACTTTTTTAAACCACTCTATAATTGATAAAAATGGTTCAAAATCTCCCAAAATGTTCACATTAAGAAACCAAGACCTTGAAGAACACTCAAAAAAAAATGAATACTACAATTTGGTATCAAAACTTTTGCCATTTGGAGATTTCTGTAAGAATTTTTTTAAATGTGACTGGATGGTGAGCACTTCTGTTCAGGAAATCACAAGTCCTACTATTGTCAAGCCATACATCTTACATATCGAGTTTTGGGGTGTGAAGTTTCATGATCATCCTACAGGTCACAGTAGGTCAATTTATACAGCGAGGTCATGCTTCAAAAACACTCACTAAAATGAAGTGGCTACTGTAGGGACTATTTGAATCCACAAGAGTCTCTCCTTTTCCAGTTATACCAAATTTGAGCTATTCCAAGACTGTTTAGAAGCGTTTATTAGAGAGCCTGGCCAACTAGGGGTTTGAACATTTGAGCTATCCCGCTATGCTGATTGGTTCTGAGCTGGTCACGTATTTCATGTTTGCTACCAATATTTCAATATTCGCCCAGAAATCTCTCTCTGTTATATTTTGGCTAAAAACTGTCAGCCCTATGTAATATTATGCTTTTTGATTAAGTTGTTGTTAGATGTGGTAGCTGATGCGGATCAGTTGAGTTGCAAAGTGACAAAAGAAGATGTAAATATCGCTTGACTTGGAGCCAGGGGATCAGCTGTTTTACGAGTGCAACATATCTTTTTGGTTTAAGTTAAACTTTAACTGTCCTGTTCTCAATATTCATGTTCATGTGCAGGGACTCTGATATTACTACAATCAATATGTGGCTTTTCTTTGTATTTTAAAGCTAGCGATTTTGATGCGACCATAGGGTTACACTGTAGAGGTGTCTGCTGTTGGTAGCAAACATGGTTCCCATGATTCGAGTTGGCCAGTCTCTCTAATATACGGCTCTAGCGTAGACATACACTTGCTGCCCTCTGCTGGTGACTGACCTGTGTGTCCATAGAGGATCTGGCAGCTGTTGGTAAGCAACTCAAACACCTTTAGCTGGCAGCTGTTGGTGGCCACTACGATGTGGCTGTCACTTTTACCGAGAAACTTCACATCCAGCACCTCATCACTGTAGCCCACAAACTGTAAGGGCAGGGTGGAAAAGGGAAGAAAACAAAGAAACAACGTGTACATATTAATTATTGGGCCCTGAACATCTTCAATCTCTATTTTGATGTTACACAATTCATCCATCATAATATGTTGCTATACAGAAACAACAAATCTTGTATGTACCATATAGAATCTTGTGACTTACTAATAAACTGTACACTGGTGCATATGTTAGCAATCTGACACTTAATTTCCAAACAATAAATATTAGCACTGTTACCTAATACCATGATTCAAATACTTTATCTTACACAGATTTCCTCTCAGTAAATACCTGCTGCTGAGTGGTGAGAGCAGGCAGCTGGTAGAGCAGTATGTTGTGCTCTGCAGTGACTGTGGCCAGTCTGGAGGAGGTGGGCAGGTGGAGTAGGTACACTAGGCTGCGGGGGTCATCGTCCTTTTCTTCTTCGTCCTCAGAGACGGGGCTCAGGGTGGAGGTTAGAGTCTGGGTGTAGACGCAGCGTGCAGTGCTGGCCTCCCACACTCTCAACACACCTGCAGGGGGGAAGGGAGAGGAGGTCAGTAACAGAACGTGTTCAAAAATAAGTTAAAATCTGATATGTGCAGGAGCAAAACCTTTGCTGCCAGCTGTGACGAAATGCAAGTCTTTGCTCTTCACTCCAATCTGAGAGAAGTCTTGTTTCTGAGGCAGCAGCACAACACCCTCCACAGCCTGCAGACCAAGACAACACATGACAATGAACAAATGAAACAACACATGATGACTGATAATGAAGATTTGGCCTGTTAATATGTTATTCAAATAAGTCATAGGCATCCATCAGCAAAGACCTAATATATTTCAGTGTTTACCTCATAGATCGGTACAGTTCTCTTAGCTTTCTGAGTCTTCAGGTCCCACACTGTGCAGATCTTATCTCTGCCAGAACTGCACATTAAGATTAGCAAAAAGTTACAACCTTAAAAAAAGAGGCCCAGACAATCCCAAAAGATCAAGATTTTGATTCAAGCATCCATTGAATAGCTGAATAGACAGCACCTGATCATGGTGTCTCCGTCGCCACTGAAGCTGAGAGAGGTGACAACGCTGTAGTGGCTCTGCAGCACGCAAACACACTGGCTGGAGCGCAGGTCCCACAGCCGAATACCGCAGTCCAGAGAGGAAGAAAAGAGCTGCAGGCGGCTGATATCTGGGTGAAACTCGACCAGACTGCAGACACACACAAAGAGAATTATATATATCTTTTTTGTTTGTCACCAACTTTAGCTATTTAATTACAAAATCAAAATTATAACAAACAATTCATATCTCTTAATGACAATCCTGAACCTGTTAGAATAATTTAATTAAAGTAACTCTGTTCATGAAACTCTTTGTTGTTTCTTCAGCTCAAACTCAAGGCTCCAGGAGTAAGGCTGGGTATAGAACCTTAATACTTTAGCATCTGACCACTCGTTTGCATCGTGGTGGGCAGGATATTTTCAGCTTCAACCAATCATAGTGCTTAGTCGTGACATGCATGTGAAGTAGGCCAATAACGTCTTTCCTATTCATAAAATTTCTTCTTGTTTTGTCTTTAACTCTTTAAATTGTTAACGCAAAAACAAAGTCTATTGAGAGTTACCTGGGTAGGTGTAATCATGAAACCAAGAAAAACTTCTAGTTGGTAGACATCTTGACTTACTGGACAACACCAGATGACCCTTTAAGGTTGTGGGTGCAGTATTGCTTCACAACATCCCAAAGCTTTATCGTGCCATCACAGCCACCTGCAAACAACAAGGCGACAAATTCTGTAAACTGTGTACTGTCCATGTAGCAAAATCACAATGAAATGAACACCACAAAAGTCAAAACTGATTGTCCTGTGTTGGCTGACCTGTGGCCAGGAGAGTAGAGGTGGAGTCAAAGGTCATGCTGGCTACAGGCACGGTGTGAATGGCCCTCCAGGAGCGGGTACACTGTGCTTGCTTCCAGTCCCACTGCTTCAGCAGCAGGGCCCT
>JANJYQ010032932.1:1655-13876 GCA_024605255.1 Rastrelliger kanagurta | reverse complement strand
TTTTTTTTCTCAAGTATTGAATCTTTTGTTGTATTCCCCACATTCTATAAAATACCCTCCTTGTATTCCCCATATTCTATAAAATATCCCCCTGGACCATAAAACAGTGATTGTGAATGTCTTTTTTCCATAAGATTAATCAAGCATTTATTAATGATTGATAGGAAATGTATGAATGTGAATTGATGTAAACACTAATTATGAGTCAGAATATGATTAGTATGCAAGTTAAAGGTTTGACTTAGGACATATTAAAAGGTTGGATGAGTATATTTTTGGTTTTGGAGATGGTCACAGTTTGATATAGTTGTGTCTTCTTGCTGTGATTTGGCTGAGGCACAGTCGACCATGCATTGGACCCTGAACAAAGATAGTTTGACTTCACTCTTCCACCTGACTGAATCAACAACATAATTTCTCTTTCACTTCACCATGTGGCTTTCGCTTCAGCAAATGCTGATGTGAAACCACTCATTACTCATTTTTGCCCTCCGGATAAAAACAGGCAGTATAGACAGATGGTGTATATAATGTTATGTGAATCTAGATCACTGCAAAGAAAAAAAGACATACAGAAGAACGTAACTGTGCAGTGAATCCGCTGGAGAAGCAGGTAAAGCTCGAGGCACGGACTAAAGTAGCTAGTGTGACATCTGAGGTCACTGGTTCAAATCCCAGCAGCAGGAATATGTAGGAAGCAGAAGGGAAGGCATTAATTTACCACAACCTCAAAACCGTTATATCATACTATGTATGTTGAAGTGTGGTGCCTTTAGCTTTGTAGCTGTGACTGCTGCTTTCAGACCCATTTCAAACTCACATTAGTGGCTTTGATGTTTGATATGACATGATGCACCATCAGAATCTTTGTCATTTTTAAAGCTCTTGGCTTGGCTCAGCGGGCGGGTCCGTGGCACACACAGGAGAAAAGATCTGCGGGGATTTGGCTGCGGATGACAGGAAGATACTGCCACCTCCAAATCTGTGTCTGATTGTGTGTTTTGGTGTGTGTGTGTCTGTGTCTAACTGTAGGTGCAGGATCTGTAAACAATTTGTCAAAATATTAACATGAATCTTAATGAAGGAATTCATATGTTAATATACTAATGTGGAAATAACTTGATTTTCTTTACTGTTGATATCCATTAGATGTCACATATAGGATCATTTTTAAGACACTGCTGCTTCTCAAGATGCATAAATAATTAAAATTCTGATTATTTTATCATGACACAGTTAGTCTATAAAATGTCAGTTCATGATGAAATGTGAAACCCAAGGTGACATGTTTACACCGTCTGACCCAAAGATATTCAAGTTACTATCACGCAAGCAAAAAGATCAAAGCAGCAAAATGCTCACAGGTCAGAAGCTGTAATAAAGCAGTGCTTTTGCATTTCCTTTCGTAAAAAGACAATTTATTATCAATAATCGTTATCTACAAAGCAAAGCTGAAGAATCCCGACAGTTTCTGTAACTCAACATCTCAAATTTGCTTCTGACCTTCAGTGAGCATTCACCCCCTATGTTGAAATGGAGGACTTTACAGCTTAAAAAAAGAAAACATATTTACAGCCTGGTACATTTTTTTGGTCTCTACCGATAGTTTCCTCCTCCATGAACACTCTATGGGAGTTGATTTTTTTGTACCACAACCATTTTAAGGCTTAAAATCATGACATCATGGGTCCTACATCCATATTTTTATAGTCTATGGTACAAAGTTAATGGGCTTGATGAATTATATACTTCAGACAATTTATTAAATTGTTAGGCTTAATCAAAGTGCAATAATCAAAAGCTCAAAACTTCACAAGGTTAAATACCAAAATGCTTTAACTTATATATTATATAAAGGACCAAATCCACACAAGTTGAAATGACAAAATTAGTTGGTTTAATGAAACTGAATCTCCAGCTGTTCTGATAATTGACAGATAATTTGGAAAGTAAAAATAACACATTTCTAAGTTTCAGGTCTTGAAATGAGAAGATTTGCTGTATTTCCGTCTCATATAATTGTAAAGTGAATATCTTTTAATGTGACAAAACAAGCAATGATAGTATGTTATCCTGAGCTACGAGCTTATAGTGAGCATTTTCAACTTTTTCTGACATTTTATGGACAAATACTTCAGCTAATAGAAAAATGTTTGCATTGGTAAGCTGCCATAAAACTGTCCAAAAAATTATAGGGGTACATAAATTTGACAAGTTATGGTCTGATATTTAGACATCTGCCTAAAGCTGGACACTGAGCTTCTACCTGCTGAGAAATCTGTGTGGATACAAGTATCAGCTAAATGTAAATATAGGTGTAAGTTAAATGCCTTAAAATGTTAACATAAGCATAATTCTTCAAAGACAAATAAAGCATCTGAAAATATCGAACATAAGTCAATAGCGCTTATATAAAATCAGTTCTTCAGCCTCTACTTGGAGGTCTGAAACAAAATTGCTTTCTTTTCTGTGACAGCAATACAAACTAATGAGTATTCTGCTCATATGTGAAAATTATTTAGGCCCTTGTTTTATTTATAGTGTGTCAAAGTGCAGCGAGACAGGAAAGATCAGCGAGTGAGTAGGAAGGAGAGGCCAACATGGAGCATTACTCAAAAGCAAGATTAAATCCCAGGAGATCTCATTTACAAGATATCCTCCTAGAGAACCACAGGGACACCCTCAACACTTTTCATATCTCAAAAAAAAAAAAAAAACAGCATGTAGCTCTTTAAAATATTTCAAAAATTAAAGTTTAATAATTACAAGTTTGTGTCTAACTGAAAATAATTCACTTTATTTATTCACTGTCACCTGCATGATCACCTTAAGCGAGGGTTTCCATAACCAATGGACTTATTTAATCAAGGAATTGGTTTTTCTTATACATTTAAGAATAATAATAAAATGTAAAATACTAATTAACAAGCCAATGACAAATCTAAACTGTACATTAAGTATATAAAAGCCTGGAAATATAAACTTTCACTGCAGGAACACTAATATTTCAACATAGTGTAATTAGGGAGAGGGACACATTGTGATCAAGCAGAGATTTTTTAATAATTATGGAGAGTGATTTGGAATACTCCCCCATAAAAATAGGTCAACCTGCATGTTCCTCCCTTCAGATCAACCTGACCTGACGGTATTTTAGCCCCGCTACAGTAATGAACATGTTTTTCAGTACATGCTCTGACCAAAACAAGATAACTAGGATCTTTATGTGAACCACTGTTTGTTAATTGTTTAAAGTGCTGTAGCTCTATGAATAAAGTTTTATATTATTCCAAGCTGAGGCACAGGGCTGATATTGAACAGTCACCATTATCTCAGAGTAGAGTGTAGTATTATTTGGCTAAAATTGATAGGAATTTGGTGTGTGTGTGAAAACGCATAACAAATGTAAGACTATTCTGTTCTTGAAAGAATGTGATATTACCCAGGTGAGGTACTTCAGTGGAGCTGTGTTTGCTTTACCTGAAGTTGTCGGACATGTAGTAGCCTGCTCAGCTTTGCTTGGACTCTTTGTAGATGAGGACGGAGCTGTCGAGGGTCTCTCAAACAGTTTGTCCTCCATGTTGGCCCTCTTGACGTAAACACATGACTTTCCCAGAAGCACAATACTGTTCAATACTTTCAATGTAACGAGCCTACAGAGAGAAGACAACACTGCAGTTAGGCACTGACTTTCTTCAACAACTGCTTGAAGTAGAAACTTGGTTGTAGTTTTCTTCTGTTGAAGCTAATTTAAAAACAAAACAATAAAGACGTGACAAAGTGTTGGACGTTTTACTGCAGGGCTACACATTCATCTGAGTCTATTTGTTGATTTTCCTTTTAATAGGTGTAATCAATCACAAAATATTGCCTTGCTGACAGCGTTAAAACATTTCATACATCTTTCTGCTCATTTGTTTGATGGGCTCTGCTCCAAGTTAAAAATACTGTACTGTGATGAAAATAAATTGAAAAGTAATGAGGATTACCACTATAGTCATAATTGAACAGCCTATTCCAATCTCCATGCTGTTTTTTAGCACAGAGATGTAGCAGAGTTAAGTCAATGCTGTCCGGAGCCAGGCTTCAGCTTTAATGAATCTCTCCTAGCATCTGGTTTAAATCGCCACTGTTCACATCTTACCACTGACACCAAGATGTTGATGTGTATCACCCTTCTGTGTTTCTGGGTTTGCTATAAGGCCTAAGCTTGACACTGTGATCAGAGAGTAACAGACACATTTAGGTCTGTGGACCACTGCTTGCCGTGACAGGGTGTTTCGGACTGAGAGCATGTCAGCATGGCTGAGTCTTTGCCAAGGCACAGCGGTCTGTTCAAGCCAGAGCTATTTTTAAATAAGGGGGTAGGGGAGGCCAGAGATGGCACTAGAGATGACAACATTGTATTCTTCACCCTGAGGGAAGCTCTTCAATGGTACAAGCCCAATGGAATCCAGCAAATGAGAATGAGTGCAGATAACTGCAGCTCAGCACAGGGTGAACGTGAGGGTAAAGTGTTAATGCTTATGTAACCGTGCATGTCTGTGAATGTGTGTTCATGACAGTGCCTGCATGCATGTGTTGGTGTGCATTTAAGAGGCTGAGGTTGTGCAAGCTTATCTGTATAGGAGTGTCAGTGTTTTGTGTGAGAGTATCTGTGCATATTTGACACACTATAAACAAAGAAATCAAATGCAAACATTCGCTGATCCATGACAAAACGAATAAAGTGTTAAGAAATCAAAATATAGAAAATACAGACTTCTATAATACGATGATGTAGTTCAAAAAGGCGAGGGAGTGAAGCGCAAAATATTGAGAATCTTATTATTGTGCATGAGCAACTTGAGTTTCAGCTTTTAAATCACTTCCTGAACTGCATTTTTCCAGTCAGATTAAAATGTATAGAGCATATGTAAAATAAAAATGGCATGGTTAGTATGACGGCAGTTATCTTTTTCATCACCTATACTATAATGTGGCATAAAAGCTCATTTAATGGTAGAGACTGGGAAGGCATATCTATCAATAAAATCATGTAAGCAAACACTATTATTTTAATAGACTTACCCAAGATAAAAAAGGAACACACACGTGTATGACAGTGCTCCCTGCACCTTCACCGAACTCATGACCACCCGAATAAGCTGTTAAAACATAAAAAAGCATAAGAGTTTCACATTTATGTTCAGCTTTTGTAGAAATGAAGACTCTGTTCTTTATTGATATTTAGTGCCTGAACAGAGACAGACTTACCAGAACAGCCAACGGCAGAGGGATGAAGCCCATCCTCCGAGCCACTGAGTCACTGTAGTCAGTACAAGCCTACACAGTGACAGGCAAGCACAGGTTACAGCATTCAACAAAACTGCATTGATTAGCTGCGTAGGCACAATGTTGTTTATGCAAGTAAAATGACAGCGGAGTGAAGGAAGAAAAGAGTTGCTTACATTCTTCTGTCGACTGCTGACAAGATCGAAGGCTAAACTTGCTCTGTATTCGCTGTACACCTGTGAGACAGACGAGCAGGAGAATGTAGTTTGGGAGCAAACAAGTCTTATTTCATAAAGACAGTGGACAACACAGAGTACAGTGTTATAGTACACATGTATTGTGTGTGACGAGTTGTTAGCTGGTGAATGAGGCTGATTTAGTTTTAGGAGTAATGATCAGGTTAAGCTCTTACATCTGCAGTGATGTCGTTGAACTTAGTGATGAATGCATGCTTAATGATGTCAACAGCAACTTCAGAGGTGAGGACCATAAAGACATCAGGGAACAACACCCACAGGTGGTCTGAGGGAAGAAATGACACAAGAAAGTTTAAATGTTACACATAAAAATGTTTTAGACCTAATTCATGCTGGGAGTGTTTCTTGGATTGTGGGACTGTAGCTGTGACCTCACATGTTGCCAAACTGCAACTTTTACAACAATTCAACAATTCACTTTCAATATCAACATATGTTCCTTCCTACTGATGGAGCCTCAAAAGCTTTTAAATGACTACATAATAAAGAGACTTTTATTGCGAGGACTTTGAATGAAATGAAACATGTCCTTCATCAAAATAACAGAGTTTTGTTTAAAAAAGAAAAAAAGAAAAGATAAAAACGGTTGAGACAAGATATAGATATTTGAGCAGGTACGAAAAGAACAAGCAGAAACAGCCACAGTGATGATGATGTTTGATAAAGAAGTACAGATGACCGCGGCACACCTCCAACAGGTAAACTATCTATTTTACTTTGCCCTCCTGTGTAATGGAAAAAACATTCACAGCACAGATCAAATCAAATCATAGTACGGTGTGAATACCCTAGAAAATGCAATAATGTTCAAAGTGGAGCAGACAGCTCATGCTTTGTGTGTGACACAGATGACTATATATATAAAAGAAAATCCATCATGAGTCTCGAATCATGGGTCTAAAAGTAGGAAAAAAAGTAGGAAAAAGTTGGAAACTGAGCACGGAGATCAGTGTGAAGCCAGTGATAATGGCTCACAGGGATTACTTATGATAACCTCATTATTTGACTTTGGTCATGTGATAATGTAACATTAAATATATGACTGAAAATAAGCAAGCAGTATAACAAGACTCTTAAAAAAAATAAAAGGCCTCGTTTACAAAACATTAGATTAATAGTATTTTTCATTTCCAACATTTCATGTACAAAGCAGCTTTGGCTTTCATTTCACACTTTAAAATGGATGTGATGGAGGTGTTAAGTAGGTAATTAGCAGTGAGACGTCGATTTGGTTTTACTACATATTGTAAACAAAGAAGTGCAGGCACCACTGCTGCAGCATGTAGGATAAATGAATTACTGAGGAGTTGAGATTTCATACACCTCTTGAGCAAACAGAAGGTTGTGGCTCTGATTGTATTAGTGCATCATTTATGATTGGTGTTGACAGGCCGTGTCTGTCATCTATGGTGAGTCTGGTTTGGAGAGTGGCAGGAGGAGCTGACTGTTTTCAGAGAGCTGTCAAACAGAAACACCCAGATCTCATCCCTCACTCTGACTCTGATGGTAGTGGAAAGATCCCCATGGTGTTGCAGCGGTTCAACAAAAACATTGGAAAGGAGTTGCTCAGACTGAATCTTTACCACAACTAGTACTGAACCTTGTGCTGGAGATTAGGCAGTTTAATACATGTTTCTTACTAACAGATAATTACCCAGGTTCCATGAGAACTGCTCCATATTCCTGAGACAAACGATGAGCAGGAGAACGTAGCTGGTGAACCGTTCCTTGATATCTGTCGGGATAAAATAATCAAATTTGCAATTACAATATCGCAACCTCATAAAAAACAAAAAACAAAACATGGCTTCTAGTTAAACATCTTCACTTAACCTCCTGCAACCATGCATCCTCATCCACATTATATTTTGTGTTTTATTGAACCTTATACTTCATTCATTGTGTGAAACTCTGACCTGTTGTTCTCATTTGTACATGTTTTTTTGTGCCTCCTTTTTGACAGCAAAAGCACAACACAGTGTAAAAATCTGTAAAAACCAGATAGCAGGCATCTTGGCCGAGTCAATCAATAGCCAATCCACAAATAAAAGTGGACCAGATGCAAAACCTTATCACATTTTATGGTTGATACTTATTTATGCTTTATTATGTTTGCAGTTTGATATGCTATACAAATTTAACTAATTTGAGGACGCTGGGTCTTTATTATCCTTCATGCAAAGGGGAGGTGTAAAGGTAAGTTATATACTAGTGAATTCAATATATTATAAAGTAAAACAAACCCATATGAGAACATTATTTTTTGACTATTTTATTGAATGCTTATTTTTTATACTTATCATGTCCTACTAATGCCAAATAAGGAGAAAATTAAAGATGTACAGTATAACAAAAAAAAGCTTGTGTCTGAGGAGGTTAAGACAACTGTAGAAATTTCACTCACGCTCATTTGATGTCCTTGTGCTAGACACGTGTAAAGGTGTGAAAGGCTTTAAATGAGACCGATCCATCAACTTTATTAGGCATTACTTTGCTAAGAAATGCACAGTGAAGTAACTGAAGAGTAACAGTCCATTTATTATAGCAGCATATAAAAGCTACATTAGCTTTTAGTCTTACCAAAGTAATGGATGCTATAAACATCCATCTAGTGCAAAGTGAAGACTCAGCTATGGATGTTTAGCATGTAATCATCTGTACAAATAATGCCATGCTAGTTAAGACCAAGCTAGGCTCCATAAACAGGCAATATTCCTAGTTGTGAGTGAAAACGGTGAGGGAAATGGCAGCTGATAACAACTTATTGTCTTCTGCTATCATTAGAATACAATAAGAGTGTCTGATACAAAAAAAAAAAAAACCTGCTGCCTCAGGGGAATTGCACAAGCAATTTAATCCATACCTGCATTTGTATTCTTCCTATAAAAGCGACATGAATAGACTGTAAAAGCATTCTATGTGAGGAAGAGAGAGTAACCCTTCATATGCTTTGGCTGTTCCTTCTTCTGCAGGTTTACATTTATGGTTCAGTGTTAAACATTTTACCAAGAATTCAGTGATTTATGTCATAATCTATTTAATAGGAACTGACAAAAGAAACTCGTGTTTTGCCTATGTGTGATTAGTTCAAAAGTATTTTTTTTTTCGTAAGACAACATGCTGTATTTGTGGACCAGAACGAGATGTTCTGAGTTTTATTAGATTTCATATCTGTGTTTCACAACGTGTTGATAGGAAACTAACAACAAAGTATTTTAACAGGTTTGATATATTTTAGACTTTTGTCTTGCTGTCAAACAAATGACACATTTTCTAAAGAGTGGGATCAGAAAGTACAAAAGATACTTATTTTGTATAACATATTCTTCAAATTTTCCCTTTGGTACACTGAAGCAGGATAGTCAAGGGCTGATATAACCTCTTGATAAAGATTGTGGGACACTCATTCTCTGTGAATATTTTTACACATTTTTAATTTTACAAGTGTAAATTTGGAGCAGACTGATGTTATCAAATAAACAGTGAAACAACACAATCAACGCTAATAATAATGAATTCAATTAGTGATTTTGGAAAAGACAATGAATATCTTACCACTGTTGGACATTTGGAACAAGTTGTTCTTCTCAAATTTCTTGAACACACTTCCTTTTATCTCCACAAACTGTTTTAGAAAAAAGAAAAAAGAACAAAGAGAGAAAAGCAGTTAGTAGTAAATGTTATCCTGAAAAAAAAAAAGGAATAAATTGCCATGTTGCAGCTACAACAGCAACATTTCATCACCGACATGTCAAGTTCCATCTTTCTGGGATACATCAGCATACATATTATTCAAATAAAATGCAGTTTGCAGCTCAGTGTGCATATATTTTGTTTGTGTGCGTGTTTAGCTGCTTCAACAATCACATCGGGCTTTTGTGTCTGTGGACAGATTGTTGTGTGCACTTGTGTAGAAATAGCAGAAGGTTTGCATACAACCCCCTGTTGTGTGTGTGTGTGTGTGTGTGTGTGTATGTGTATACTAACGTTGTTGGACATCATGATGGTGAGCAAGGACTTGTTGTGTGAGTTGAAGGCGACATTGAGGGTGGAGGCTTGGACCATGATGAGGATGGCATGGAGGACTAATGGATGTTCTCTCAGGAAAACAACAGATTTTAAAAAGCCATTTAGCACTGAACCATCAAGAACCACAATAACCTTGTTAAATGCTTATTGGTTAAACAGTCTACCTTCTAAGTAAAACCACAAGTGCAATGCCTGAAAGGAGTCCAGCTGCAACCATCAGAGGTTGTGCAGTAAAAACATTAGTTAAATGCTTAGATTATTAAATTTAAGTATCTAAATAATGTTGACAGTTCAGTCACAGAAACCTGGAATGTATGACTGAATTAAGCTAAATATACACATAGTACACCAAACTCAACTAGCTCAAGTTCAAAGCACAAAATCTTGAAAGCACATAAAAAAGAACAGTTTTTAAGTTGTAGTCTGTCTAGTCGGGATAAAATCAAAACAAAATGAATTCTAGTGACTGTCACACTGAACTTTGTTCTTCTCCTGCAATGGTTGCAGAGCTCACAAGTCTCACAATAGTTACGAGCATTTCATCAGAGTTTACGCTATTGTAAAGTTAGAAACAGACGACGGATGTCAAATGTCAGCTGCAGATGTCATAATATCAGCTTACTTCACAAATGTCAATCCTTGCCTGTTAAGACTTAAAATACACATGTTTCTGCTGTGGGTTTGAACAAGAAGGATACAGACATAAAAGACAGCCATGAGGAAATGAGGGATGACTCCTATACTGTCTCTTTTCCGTTCTTTGGGTTCTGTAGCTGTCCAGTAGAGAGCGTCCAGGATGTCTTGACCGAAGGAGGAGAAGAGACGATCTGCTACCTGACAGAGGAAGGACAGGTGAAGTTAATGTGTGCTTCTAATTTTTTTGACTTGTATCTATACATCTTGTTGCTATTATTATGATCTCAGGTATAATATTGTCACTCAGCTTATAAAAAAAGATTTCATTCCATTTTCATGCTATTTTCTTTTGAAATGGCATCACATCACTGCCCTTTTTTTTCTTACATTTTAGGCATTTAGCTTTTAAATGTCAAATTGTATCACCTACTGGTTACATTAATTGCTCTTTGCACAACAAATATCACTACATAATACATACAAATACATCAAATGTGCAGCTTCAGAAAAAGCGTCATGGTTAAGTACACCAATGATTATCTAGCAAGCATTTCTGTCCTGCAATTTCCTTTAAGCTCTAAATCACATACGCAAATATTGATTCATCCGCAATAAGCCTACATTACATTATATTGTACATCAGTTTATTCGGTGAGGCTCTACACTATTGCACTTGCTTGCTCACTATAACTAAATGATCAGACAACCTGATTGCGTTCATTGATTACAATAATCTGAAGTCTCAACATCAATATACTATATTGTATATGTATATTGGAAACATAATGGAATAGTGATTGAAAACGTATCATTAGGTAATATTTGTGTAAATGATGCTGCAACAGATGACACTAAGACTTTAAGGTTTTAATCCTGCTGTGGCTACCTGTGCAATAAGAAAAAAATACAAACATGTATGTTACTATGAAGCCATTTAGATGTGTAAAAATATGACATACCTCAAGCATATTGTAGATGATGTAGAGTTTGATGACCGACTGTCCTCTGATCAGGTGGTACATCATGGAGTAATCTACATAATGCATCATGGAGAAGCACAGCACCAGGATCAGACCCTTCAGCATGTCGCACATCTGTGCTGGCTGCAGCAGCCGGGACCCACTACCCAAACACACACATACACACACACATACACAGAATAACATGAACTTATACTGTATATGGTTATTTAGATACATTTAAACATCTTTCAAGGACATCCATGTATATTTGAATACAGTCTTTCATGCTGAGATACACATTGCAGTATATCCTGCATGCACACAACATAAGCACTCATTATACTGTCTAAGTGAACAATTGTATCTGTTTTAGACAGATATTGCTTAGTGTAGTATGTTGACTAACACAGTTTTAGTGAGCTATGTATGAATTTGAATGCATACAAGCATGTACAGCACTAACACTATTTTACAAAATTCAATAACACTGAGATCTACTGACAGACAGTGAAATAAGCCAAGTGAGGAGGGAGCTGACTGAGGATTCATTGCAAGAACAGATGAACAGTATCACTGACTAATGCTGCTGATGAAAGATCTCTGTTATTCATCTCATGCAAGGGAACAGGAGAACAACACGTACAGGAATAAATAGTCCATTTCTGTTCAAAATTAGATATTCCACACAAGAGGGAATGGGGACATGCAATGATAACACAAAAACACAATATGAAATATTGAAGTTAGCATCAGCTTTATACTAAAAGTAATCAAATTCATAAAATGTATCACCATTTATATTTAATATGCCTCCATTTTGGCTTTATGTTTCTTTATCAAGCCTGTTTTTATATGATTAAATTCTTATCTGCCAAACATCCCACAGTGCATCAACAAAAATCATACTATTTTGAGCATGGAGAATCTATCATTTTTTATATGAATAAATATTTTACCAGTGTCACAAAAATGGGAAAAAGCATTTTGGACAGAAATGTTTGAAATGGAGCTGGATGAATAGATGGAGGAAAACACTGGCTAAGCTGCCGCATAAAGCAGGAAC
>JANJYQ010032869.1:0-16932 GCA_024605255.1 Rastrelliger kanagurta | reverse complement strand
TCTTGTCTTCTCTCCTTTGTGTGTTGTTTAAAAGTGTTTTAGGTTGACTTGAACCTGACAGTATTCTTTGACTTTTTATAGCATGAATGATTGCACTGTTTCATTTGTAAAGTTCAGCCAAGTAATTACTGTCAAAAAATAGACACTTCAATTTAATGAAGCTATAATTAGCTGCAGCTGTGTTAACAATTTAAACTGTCCTTTTTTACATGAGGAAAATTAGAAAATAAAACCAGTGACTTTGTAACCACCAGGGTGTATATTTAACACCTTAGCTTATTATTTTATTACTGTTACACCTTAGCTTATTATTTTATTATTTTATTAATGAAAGCTAACATAAACCTTGGAAACTTGGAATAACTATCNTGTATATTTAACACCTTAGCTTATTATTTTATTACTGTTACACCTTAGCTTATTATTTTATTAATGAAAGCTAACATAAACCTTGGAAACTTGGAATAAATATGTCACATAATTACATATCAATGCAACCAATAACAACTAAAACTCGACAATACTGACCAATCTTGTAGTCAAAAGTTTCCTGTAAGGTTTTACATGGGCAAACTGGCACGCCACAGCTATTGGTGAAGTTACCGTGAGTAAAGCCGAAACATGGACCATTTTGTTTCGACTGTGAAATGTGAGTAATTCATACTTACCACCCTGTCCAATAACAAACATTATTTTAAGGCTATTTTGTCATCGAAGTGTATTTGTTGGAGTTTTAGTTCACACAATTTAACTGTTATACAACTTCAAATCCAGCTGCGGCTAATTAGCTAGCGTTAATTAGCTAGCGTTAAGCTAGCTTGTTCAGTAGGCTAACATTTACTCTTGACTATTTCAGATCTCTCTTATATTCATGCATACAGCATTATGTCCATCATTATGGCAAATTAATTTTTGACTCCATCTTTTACCTGAATATTGATACTGACACCAGCTAATGGCTAATGGTTAACTAGCCAAGTCGATATTACATTGACAGAAAAATAGCTAATCAATGAGGGTTTTAATAATTAACCGCGTAACTCATTACATAGTGTAATCAAACATGTACTGAGCAAAGCTTCTCACATCCTGAGATGTTTAATTTTTATTTCTGACTTTTGATATATGTGATGTTACTTGAATATCAAAAAACAATCAAAAGTAAACATTAACAGGTTAATGTAATTTTAAGATATGCTAGCCCTTCAGTTGACTTCAATGAAATATAAAAATGATTATATTCTCATGAAAGAAAGACTTGCTGTCAAACATACATTATAACTAGTACTGGTTATTAAGAATGTGGAAAACAATTGACAGGAAATACAATGCTTCTTAATTAGACAGCATTGTTGGATGATAAAGTTTCTGCTGCTTAATGTTTGTATGCCAGACTTATTACGGGTGCAATAGATACAAAAAAGTAAATGTTTTATGCTACAATTACAGAAAAAAGACTGATTGTAGGTACATTCAATAAAAACAGCAACAACTCTATAGTACTCTGCACTGTTATGAGAAAGAAAATGGTCTATGGCAGGACCATTCAACCATGTGCCATGGAGGGCTGTGTGTGTGCAGGTTTTTCCTTCCAAGTTCCAACCAAACTCTTCAACAGATGATTTCACTGATTAATACACCTCTGTGGCTGAAGGTGTGTTAATCAGTGAAATCACCTGTTGAAGAGTTTGGTTGGAAGGAAAACTTGCATACACACAGCCCTCCACGGCACATGGCTGAATAGCCCTGCTCTATGGTCTCAATAGGACGATATGCCCAGTGCCAGTACCAAAGACTTGTACAAATGAGTTAAAGGAAAGCTTGAGTTTACAACGGGTTGTAGCGTAGCCTACTTTACTGCCCTTCACTGATATATATTTGTGTGCATAACGTGTTGACCTGAAAGGGCCACTGGTTGTTGAACACGTTAAATACTACTAGGCAAAACAAACAAACAAGAAACATCGCCTGGCACACTTAAGATCTAATGGCAATTAATATTGTTATACACAGACTCAGGTTTATACGTTTAATTGTTTGTTATAAAGCAGAACTTATAAATGAACCATGAGCTCCATCAGAGCAGTCAGGAAGATAGTTCTATTATTAAGTAGCTATAATGATTTAATATAATCCAGTGTGACTGGAGTTCACCCTTGATACTGAATATCAATTCCACAGAGAGGCAGAGAGGACAGTTGACACCAACTCTATGAACACACAAATATCTCCACCCTTACTCCATGTGTGATTTTGCACTGTTTTTTATTTGCATAGAATGTGCCCTTATTGCATATTTTATATTGAAGCAATCCTGATGTAAGAGAAAGTAATCAAATTACATTAATTTAATATTGTGGTTATTGGACTTTCCCCTCCCATAATGAAATTAGGAGTGCTGTCATGGAAGTGAAATGTTTTGATATGAGCTGTACCATCTCAGACATCACTTGTTTTGATCACTTGTCAACATGTCATCATTTTGTTTTGTTCACATACAGGCCTCATAGATAAGTTGCTGCAGAAACAGCAGACAGATTACCATGAGGTTATAGAGAAGATCTTCTCTGAAGTGTCTAGCCTACAGGATTACCCCAAAATACTGGACCCACAGGTATATACATGTGTGAGTGTGTCACCTGTCTGACTGTAGCCCACAGTACCGTGTATTGGTGTACCACACAAGTAAAAAACAACAAACATTAAAACATTTATATATTAGCTGAAACCTTCAGTTCCACTGTTCTTTCTTTTGTAATGAAATTCTTATTTTATGCAATCCTTTTTTCTACTTGGCAGAAATTTTTTTTCTTGAAAAGGCCTGGTCTACCATAATTAGTTATTTAATTAGTTTTACATCCGATTGAAACATATACATTTCTCACCACTACTCCCATTTTCCTAGTACTCAAAGGTATTTTTTAATATACTGTGACTTGTCACCTCTATGTGGCCTAGAGGATGGAAGGATAAGCATCTTGTATTAATATTTATTTTTCCTACTCATATTCCAGCTTGAGGAGTATGCCATCCAGCTGTGGAACTGGGCAGTTACCAAGAATGTTGGCACCACTATAAATAAATCTCAGAAAGCCAAAGGTACACTTGTGCAAAACAATTTTACTGGTGGTAATTATACTTGAAAATACTCATCCTCTAAAGTACTGACTGATCATGTAGGAATACAAGTTGGGATAGTCAGGGTCATGTCACATCATATTCATATTTTGTCATCATCTTCACAGTACGCCATGTAGCATGCAGTCTTTTTTACTGCTGTGAGCCTGAGAATCCAACAGAGGGCGTCATCCGCAAGCAGATCCTGGTAAGCTTTACTGTAGTGCTGAACATTTCTGGAGGACAAGTTCTATTTGTCAGTGTCTATTCTTTACAGATGGCCAGCAAAACAGGAAGATCCTGGCTTGACTGCAAAAATCCCCAGATAGCAGATAATTTCCTTAGGCTTGCTGTCAAGGTGAAGAAAAAAATAACATTCAAATTTAAAGAGTAAGTGTAAATATGGTCTTTACAAATGGCTTTATATACAAAATCTGTAGAGCCTGGAAACCCTCTATGGCCAATTAACATCCAGAGGTTATGGTGCAGCTGATGTTGGCTCATCCAAAGGTGATGTGGAGAAGGATCTGCTTCGAATTCTCTGCTGTCAAGCAGAATCGGTGAGCTGTTGCACATGTGATGTTCAACACCTTCAACGTGAATATTTGTTCCTGTGATATTTGGCTGCTGGGGAGGTGCTATTCTGACAGACTTGCAGTGTGAAGTGTGAGACAGCTAAAATGTGAACTGAGAAACAATGAGAGAGAAAAATCTTATTCTGTTAATGAAGAATTCTATTTATTTATTTTTTTTGGTTAATAGGAAATTAATGTATCTGCTTCTTTCAGGCCATAAGTCAAGGGAATAACAATGAGGCTGTGGTCTATATGCAGCGCTGCAAAGACATGCTGCTGCGGCTACCAAAAGAAGTAAAGAAAGCTTATTTCATATTTTACAATGCTATTAGAAAAAGGAGGGCATGTTTACTGTATTTTCTAACAGTGTTTTACATATCATGCAGACGGCGTACCTTTCCCTTTTGTGCTACAACTTTGGAATAGACACTTATAACATGAGAAAGTATGAGGACAGTGCAATCTGGTTGAGGTAAATGTCTTGGTGTTTAATTTCTACAGAAAAGTGCAGAGAAACAATTAAGTGGGAAAAAGTTATATGGTGATCATTTGTTTGCATTTCAGCCAAAGCTATGACATTGGGAAGATGAATACAAAATATGCTCCGGGATCTGAAGTCCAGGTTAATGTAGTTCATAGTTTGGCAGAAGCAAGGCTCTATGCGGTATGTGTACAAATGAGAAATAACTGTATTGTTTCAATTGTATTCAATATTCATCACTTTAGGCAAAGGTTTTGCGGCTCCTAGCCACTGTTTATTTCGAGTGGGACTGTCAGAAGTTTCATGACAAGGCTCTTGATGCTGTCACTTTAGCCAACAAGGTGAGATATGAAACTGTGTTTCATTTTCACTGTGTAATTTATATATGCGTTTTGACACAAACACAAAAATACATCTCAGATACTCTGTACCTTCAAACACTGCAATTTTACAGGAATGTATGAACGCCTCTGGGCAGTACTTAAAGATGAGAATACTCCTGGGATGTAAAGCCTCAGATGATCATATCAGAGCAGGTTAGTTATTGCTAGATCTCCTTGAATAATTTAATTTGATTAACTAAGGCAGCAGTGGGGAATCTGTGGTCTCTGGTTACAGAAGTCAATAGTGTTACTAGTTTGATTCTCTGAAGCTACTTGAAAAAAGTGGGATTAGAAAAACTCCAAAAATGGCTACTGATGAGTTTGCAATAATCATTCTAGTATTATGCACATTTGAGAACAGAACATAAAATATGTTTTCAGGACTTAATGAGATGCTGCAAACTGAGATTTCTCTTGAGGTGTGTCTTAGCACAGTGAAACTACTCATGTCTGCAGACAGGTAAAAACTCTCAGCTGGCTCACATATAAACTTTTTGTTTATATATACAGACAGATATTGTTCAGCTTTGAATAATGTATGTTTCGTTTTGTTTAGGGAAGAGCTGGCATTTGAGTATTTAAAACGCGTGGGTCAGCACTTTGAGTCATCCCCTGACCTCGGAACTGCTCTTGTTTTGCACATTGAGCTTCTGCTACAGAGAGGCAAAGAGCTGCTGGGCAAACAGAAAATAGAGGATATAATCACTGGTAGCACCTGGAATACATCTGATTTTAATAGAAATTGCATGATACATTTCATAACACAAGTATAATAAATTTCATACATAACTGTGTTTCAATATAACTTTTTTCACCCACTCAGGCCACTACACAGGTAAACAACTGAATCCACAGGCTCTCACAAATCTACATGTCATACTTTGGGATAAAGCATCCAAACTCTTTGAGGTATGCCACATACAGTCTTGTTCACTGTGGAATTCACTATATGTATTATATTCTGTATATTTATATAATTATCAGTACAGTGGGTTAGAACAGTGGTAAGAACTGTCAACTCATAGAGAGAAGACTTATGTGGACAGTGCCCTGATAGCCAAATGGTAGTGATAGCCATAACTGCAACATTCCTGGTTTGATTCCCGCTAAGGACCCTCAACCCATCTCGTTCTCTTCCTGTTTCCCGTCTCCTCACTGCTCAGTCTTCAATGAAAGGCAAAGATGAAAAAAAAAACTTTAAAAAAAGGTTTGGGGGCCCATGTTTGTGTAACCTTCTCTGTGGGGCCTCTATTTTTTCAATTAGGAACAATCATACTGTTGCCTTTGATGAAGACAATGGCTTCAGATCTATTATTAGTTTCGTATCACTACACTGTCGTTACCTACTGCTCCTAAATACTTGTTCAATGCAAATGATATGTTTCCATGTGGGGATAAATAAGGTGTAATTTTATAAAGTCTTGTCTTCCTTCCTAGGCCAAAAACTACTCGGAAGCTCTGCAATGGTATAACTACTCCCTGAGCTTCTTTAAGGCAGGTGAGATTGACTGCAACTTGGCTAAACTGCACAGAAACAGAGCTTCCTGTCTTTTGCAACAGAAGCAATTAGAAAAGGTAAGACAATTCAAGCCCTTACGCAATAGCTGACATATCTCGCCAAAAAAAATTTACTGTTTATATAATGTGATGTATGTTTACATGAGTATAAACACTTGTGTTTATTAGGCAAAAGAAGCAGTTAAAGAGGCAGAGAGATCTGATCCTGACAGCATTTTCACTCAGTTCAGTGTTTACAAGATTGCAGTGCAAGAGAACAATGTAGAGAAAGGTACCTTCAAAACATAGGTTGCGTGCTACATATATACATAATGCAGTATCTTCTTCTCAGTGTGGTGATGAGACTATCATAGCTTATGCATTTTCACTAGCTGTACAGGCAGTGAATGCTATGGGACTACTAGCCAAGGGTCCAATGGCCAGTGAGGACAAACTGCTGGCATCTGATAACGCTGCTTCCAATCTCCTCACTCTGGCTGCTAAGATTGCTCTGGAGGTAAGACTTATCTCCAGTCTCAAGAGTGTGACTGTACACCAATCTGAGAAATCTTTGAAAATAAGAGAATATAGCTCCCTGTTGTGTTTGTGGGTGGGAAGCCTGTAAGGAATCATGTCCTTGTCACTGCACACTCATACTTGGTTATTGTTTGTAGGGGTCAGGATCCGGGGAGAATAGCATAGATGTTTGAGTGTGTTGCATCTTTCTAGGAAATGCTTTTCACTGTTGGGTAAAAATAATCAGCTGTGCTCAGAGACAGCCATTACTGTCTACCACCTCCAAGTTTACTGTACATAAACACATGTATAAATACAGAGGTGATTTGTGCCTACTAAAAGTAACATGAAACAGATCATAGTCGTATAAACTGATATCATCACTTAATTTTGATATTAACATAGAAAATGTTAGTGAACATACATTTAGCTGACTATCAGCAACACTTAATAGTAATTTGAAAGCATATGGTCTTTATAGAGATTCTAATATATAGCAAAGGTGTGTGAATGCCATTTTTGCTACTTTTGTCCATGTGTATATGTGTCTACTGTATGATGGCAATGATATTAATGTTAATAAAGATGTTTCTTCCCTTGTGATAGAATGAGCAGCAGGACATAGCCATGAAGGCACTGGAGAGTTTGTGTGAAACCTCCAAAGATGAAGCTCAGGTTCTCGTTGCTCTCAGGTCTGTGAGAACTGGAATATATAGTACAAGTTAAGAGTTTAATTTAAAAATAAACAAAATACCAGCAGAGTAATCACATCTGTTATAATAAAATATTTTTTGTTTTTCACACACCTCATGATCCACTGACCTATATTCTCTTGCCTCTCTTCTGAAAGTGTGTCTCTGTATAATACAGTTAGTAGGTGAAAGAAAGGAGGTCAACACCAGTTTCTCCATTCATCTTTTTATAGGTGTTTGGTTCGACTTGTGCTATCCACAATAGAAAAATCCAGTGATGAAATGAGGTCAGGGGGAAGTACCTAATAAGGAATTTTTTTTCTTAATATTGCTTGTGCTGCTTTTTAATAATATAATTTCTTATAGGAATGTAAATCTGGATGTCCTGCTTCCATATATTAAAATGGGTGAGTACATAGTCAGCAGCGGTTAAAAGCATTTGTGGGAGAAAGGTCTGAACTGCAATATCTGCTGTGCGTCATAACCAGCAAATGTTTTTTTCAGCTCTGCAGAAAGTTTCACACCAATCTCGCATGACTGTTGAGAAACGCACAGAGGAAGCTAACTGGTTTAGGAAGATTGGTAAGATTCTTTCTCTCTCTGTCACTTCAATCTGATATAGTATGCTATCATTTAAAATCTTACAGTACCTTCATCTGTGTGTGTGTGTGTGTGTTTTGTGGACTTGTGTTTGTCTTTGTTACAGCTTGGAACTCAGCTCTGCAGTGCGAGAGCAGCCCTGACAGAATGAGGGATTTCTTTGTGCTCTCTTACCAGGCAAGTTCACTTATTAGCTTTGTCAAGTTATTTAATCAATACCTGTAGTATAGTATGTGGGTGTAGATCAATAAAACCTGAACAGGGATTTAACACAATAAAAAAGATAAACATAAGTATAGGATAAAGAATCATAGTGATCCACAGTGCTCCCATCCTGAAAATTACCACCGCTATCTGACTTATTGACTAGAGCTACACCAGAATGTCTGTAATTGCACCTAGTATGCATGGTAAGGATTTTGAAGCTTTATTTTTCCAGGAGATGTTAACTGAGTGAACATGTTTGATTTTATTATATGCAGTTTTCAGTATGCAGCCTGAAAACTGCCCTATACAATTAAGAGGTTCTTAAATGTTGGGTAGATACTTTGGAGAAACAGACGAACTTCTTCAAAAGAAGTTGTTGAATGAAAAAAAAAAATGTTTTGAATTCTTTCCTTAGTTTTCCAGTTTGTCTTGTGCTCCAAAATCACAGAACCTCATGTTACAAGTCACAAGATCACTATTCTTCTGGACTAACTACCCCAGTTACCCCTGAGTACGATCAAAATGGAAATAAATAAGAAATGTTATACTATCACAAGTTTCTTCCTATATAATACATGTGTTCACAGCTCTCCCAACTGTGCCCTTCTGATCGCGTACTGCTCAAAGGCCAGATGACGTGTTTGCAAATGGCTGTTGCTGCCTCTTTGGAACTCTGCAGGAAGTCTCCTTACTCTACCCAGGTGTGCCACCCTCTCTCTCGCTCCATCTCCCACTTTTAACACGCTCCACATCCATTGGGATAGAAATTTCCGAGTGGAGATGGGAGATGACTATTCACATCATAGATGCTGACGAAGATGCCTTACTTTGATCTCTTTGTCTTGTAAAGGACTGAACACTAGATGGAGACAATGAGTTCAGAATGATTGCTTTGTGTTTCCATTTGTGTACAGATTAAGGAGCTTACTCAGGCTCTGGAGTATATTCAGATCTGTTGGGAGCTGTGGAGAACTCTGAAAGCATTGGGTACTGTATTGTTACTCTAATGTAGCTACACAATTAATAGATTATGGTTACATTTGTATTCATTTTTACTGATAAAACAACAATTACAGGTTTTGCTGAATTCATAGGAAACTCCCCAACGGACCTAACAGAAACTCTGCTGCTGTTATATGAGTTTGAGACTCGCGCTAAATTAAATGACCCCAAGGTTGAGACAGTATTGGAGTCTGTTCTGGAGCTTGAAAATGTTGAAACAAAAGTACTAGAGACCATTGCAGGTAAGACAAAAACATTGCTGTATTATTGATCTTATATTAGTTGACACATTTAAATAAAAACACAANNNTTGCAGGTAAGACAAAAACATTGCTGTATTATTGATCTTATATTAGTTGACACATTTAAATAACACACCAGTATGAACTGTATGCTGGCATCTTGTCTTTTTTTATGTAGCATTAGCCATGGAGCCTCCTGCCCACTTCCCTCTGCTGTGTAAGAAGGCCTTGAGAATTGCTCTCTCTCTGCACAAGAAACAACCAAAGGCTGATCTGGCGCGCTGCAGGCATACCCATCACTACTCTGCATTAAAATACCCCAGACATTTCATTAATGATCCATTCACAAAATGCACTTATTAGGAAGAAAGGGTTTCTGATCTTTCTTTCCTGTCCCCATCCTCAGTAAGTGTGTTCACAGCCTGATCAAGCTGTCCCTCCCAAGCGGTGTGTCAGAGGTGGAAGCTCATGTACTAGAAGAGGTGTGGGGCTACTATGAGGAGGCCCTGTCCTTCATTGCAGCCGCAGTGAGTCAGCACCAATCACACACATCCATCACTTGACTCCCACCCTGTTCCCTCCAACAGAACGGCTCCCTGCCTTATAAGTAACCCCCTCTCTTCCACTCTATGCCTGCCTGCTGTTCTGGAAACCTCTTTTTATCAATTGGCTTTCAGCCGCACTTCAATTAGCAGATGCTTCCATTCACCACCCCCTTCCTGCCAATTTGAATGTTAATGTGCTGTACAAGTCATCACACTGCCGGTGAGCTACAGCTCTGAAAGAGGCATCAAATTATTGAGACATTACCCTGCTTTAAAGGCAGCACATATTTCCCCTTTCATATTGAGTAATTACTCAAAAGCTGTGGAATTCTTTGGATCAAAGTGAAAGCCCAAGATTAAAGTGGACTGAAAAACAAATTAAACTTTTAGAATGATAGACCTTGGAGTTTGTTTATAGTCTGGTTTTAACATAACAAGCAAGTATTAGTAAAGGTTAACATACAGTAGGACAAGATTGGATTAAAGTTGTTGTTGACTTGTTATTGCAGTCGTAACCCACTATAACCAGATTTTCTTTTGTACATCTCCAGTCTTACACCTGATGACATTGTTTCCAGTTACAACACTGCATTATCCCTTAGCCTGGACTCTCTGGCCTCCCTTAAAACCTGGGCTGTTTTGTTCACCCATCTAGCCCCCTGGTTTACTACAGAGATTCGCTCAGTGAAGGCTACTGGTCGAAGGCTACAGAGGCTTTACAGAAGAACTGGCCTCACTGTCCATCAGCTTGCCTACAAAGAGCATATAAGGAAGCTCTCTCCTATGCCAAGACCCAGTATTATTCCACTTTGATTGAATCTCCACAGAATCATGGTAGAGCACTCTTCTCCACCATCAGCAGGCTACACCCCCCTCCCCCCCTGTACTACCTCCCACCATTCTGCTAGCTTGGGCCTCTGTTCCAAGTTCTATGACTTTTTTCAAGCCAAGGTTGAGAGTATTCACCAGCAGCTTCTAGTTCCATCCTCCGCTCTCTAGGGTCTCTGCCACTGGATCTTCTTTCCCCTCCCACATATCCCTCCTTCTATTTTTTCTTTTTAGTGATTTGAGTAGTTGGCACTACTCAAATCACTGAGTTAGTCACCTAAGCTACTGCCTCCACCTGCTGCCTTGACCCCATGCTCACTGCTCTGGTCAAGGCCTGTCTACCTTCGGTCTGCTCATGCATTGTTAACATTGTCAATGCATCTATTCTATCTGGCTCTGTAGCAATCAGTCTTAAAACTGCTTGTTACTCCCATCTTTAAGAAAGTTGGTTCGGACCCTGCTGACCTTAGCAACTATAGGCCAATCTCCAACCTCCCTTTTATCAGCAAGATCATGGAAAAAGTTGTTGCTTCCCAGCTCCATCAATACCTGTCTTGACAACGACCTATATGAAACCTTTCAATCAGCCTATAGGATCCACCACAGTAGAGACCACACCTGTCAAGATTACAAATGGCCTATTGATTGCTACTGCCGCCTTCGATACAGTTTCCCATGCAATCCTTCTCAATCGCCTTTCTACTCACCTTGGACTCACTGGTACGGCCTTGTCCTAGTTCACATCTTATTTATCTGGAAGAAAACAGTCTGAAACCTGTAATGGATCCAGCTGCCACCCTGTCCCAGTTAACCAAGGTGTGCCACAAGAATTTGCCCCCTCCTCTTCACCATCTACATGCTGCCGCTTGGCCAGATCATCCATCACCATGGTTTGAGTTTCCATTGCTATGCTGATGATACCTAACTATCTCAACACATCACCTTCCACCCAGCTTCCTCCACAATCTGTCTGCATGATATAAAAGTCTGGATGACCACCAACCACCAATAACTGCGCTCTGCTGACTTAAGTCTCCTGTCTATTCCCTGCACCAGAGGGCGAACATTCGGCAGCAGAGCCTTGAGTGTACAGTAGCAGCCCCCGCCCTTTGGAATTCACTCCCTCTGGACATTCGTCCAAAACTGACAAGACACTTGTTTGTCCAAGCTTTTCTGTGCTGTATTTTTGTTCTGTGTTTTATATTTTTAAGCGACCTTGGGTTTCAAGAAAGGCGCTCTATAAATTTATTATTATTTTTTATTTATTTTACATTTGGCTGAAGTGAGTCACCCAGGTGGCCACCAATAAATGCCTTTTGACTGACTTTATTCTCTTCTCTGTAGCTGGGTGACTTCCCAGAGTTGGAGATCTTGTGGTTGTTGACTCGAGCTTGGAACACAGGAATACTGCTATACAGCCTGGCTCAGTACCCTGAGGCTGAGAAGTGGTGTGGGCTAGCAATGAGCTTCGTCCGCCACCTGGGATCCCTGCAGGAGAGTTATGAGATGCAGGTAGAGGACACGGGCACTGGGCAGGCAGAAGGGGAAGAATGAAACAGACTGAGTTGGTAGTAGCAATGAAGCATGACACAGCCTGTTGTCCTGCTAGTTAGTCAAATGTGACAAAGGCTTTAAGCCAAGGATATACTTAGGTCTTATTCTGACATACAGTATATAAGCATCATTGCAAACCTTTAAAAGTGGAGACATTTTAAAGTTTAACATTTGGTTGTTACCCACAGATGACCAGTCTCTACAGTGCAATCCTGGACAGGCTGGACAAAGCCAAGAAAAACCTCATAATGGAAGAATAGCCAAACTGGGACAGGTCAGCTGCTGTCAAACTAGTGTTGAAAGAAGTTAAATTGACTCAGTTTGAAATACTGCAGTTCTAGTAAAATGTTCATCATATTCCAGTGTTTGATATTTTGTTGCATTACAATCTTATGTTTGATGTTCTCATAGCCTAGTGGTTGAAACATGTCACATACATTCCCAGTTCAGTTCCAGTCAGGGAGTTCTGTTGCATGTCACTCTACAGTCACCCAACAAATAAAGGCTAAAATTTCTGAATAATTGTTTATATTGTGATTATTTCTTGAGCCACTGAGTTATTTCAGTTGCTGTCAGTGGAATAACAAGCACATCAAAATCATAACTGAGTCACATATTTTATTCTCAAACAAATAAACTCTTGTCAAGTCCCAAAATAAAACCCAAACAAAAGTAGCAGGACTGTGTTCCCTCATGACTAGGACAGGGAAGACCATGAGGCCAAGTGTCCTGATAGGCTGTACCACCTGCAGTGACAGGAAGGAAACTACTGTACAATCAAAGGGTTCATGTTTGCAAGCACTTACTGCACAGATGTGCTATAACATAAACATCATCACCCAAAAGTACAAACAAGAACCCTGACCCCCCCACCCAAAAAATAAAAGTATATATGTCATCATTTCTCTCATCAGAACAAAGACCCTCATCAATTATACACACACAGAGGCATTCAGGTTCCATCTTGTTATATATCACAACCTCAATGGAAAGAGTAAAATGAAATCAAGTTCTTTGGGCTTTGACATGGCTGACTGAGGTATGAATACCACACACATCATTAACAGTCAGCTGTATTTCAACTAACACCAGAGAGGACCAATTCTAAGCTTCTAAATGATGTATTGATCAATGCTCCTGGTTTCTGTGATACTGTGTAGGTTTCTGCCTGCATCTCTTTTGAATTATTTTACAATATATTTTTTAATCTATACACCCAGACACGTTCCACAAGAAATCACATGTAGACAGGCCCTATTTTAGGGAATTGAATTCCCAACTGACTAGTTAAGTGTTCCAATAGGCATTTGAAGAGAAATACCAACAATACAGCACATTTGTATGGAAATTATATCTCAAGAGTAGCTCAAACTTTACTTACCTGACATTTGTGGTCTATAAAACATGTTTGTCCCAGTTTGATTCACACATGCATGAAGCACAGGTGAGGGGATCTGCTGGGGGCTTATTTACATTGTACAGCTACCACACCCTTTGAAACAGTCTGCAAGCAGTTTATAAATGGCTCTGTTCCCTTCGGTTATTCCCTGAACTCTGGTTTTGACACAGGTAATGACAGCTGGTTTAGCAGTGGTGCCTGGCAGGTGGGCACACCTGTTCAGAAAATGCCTGCAGGTACAGGTGCTCTGTGGGTGGGAGAGAGCAGGTGACCCAGAGGTCTAGGTTATCACTTCATGTTGGGTCTGGCTCTCTGAGGAGAAAAGAAAAATCCCTTTGCACTCTCCAAAAAAAGTTGAGGAAGAAAAGCGAGAACGTTCACAGGATTAGGGGCGACAGTATTCCTTCTTCAAACGTTCCCTCTCGCATGCACACATTAACAAACCACGCCAAGATCTGCATGGGAGGGTGGAGGTCATTTCAATCCCAGTGATGTCATAAAGCCAACTCAAAGGTTACCACACTGATGGCCTTGAACAAGCTCCCCACCTCACAAAAAAAAGAGAGGACATATAATACAACCTGATTATACTACTCAGTTGAAAATGCCTTTGGAAGCGACAGTACCATGAGTACTTTTCACATTTGACTGCTGTGAACTATGTCATCACCCAAACATGGCCTTTCAGTTGTGGGGGAAATGGTATCTGTAAATTTAGATTCCTGAGCTGGTCTAGCTCACCCCAGACGCACTTAGGAGCTCAACACAGTGGTTCAGCATCTGCCAACAACAGATTCATTAAGAATTCATACGTTTGTAGATACACAAAGCATATAGCTTTAATCAAACCCAACTTTAGAAGTGTTTTTTTTTTTTTGGTAGGGGGACAATCCAAAACAGGTTATATTGACTCTTTAATTGTTAGGACATCCAATACAATTATTGTCTTGTTCTACCCGTTTTAAGGCCACCATCATGGCGGCAGATAGGACAGTACCATATGATCATTCAATCAGAAGAGAATCCTCTTGGAAGGCAGAGAGTGTAATAGGGTGGTCTGCTGCTCAACATGAGTTAGGAGGCTTTGGCTGTCCAAATTGTAATCAAGTGGCCAAATCTGTCTTTAATTACAAAATAAAAAGACTGAAATACGGGGGAGAAAAGGTGCCCACAGAGGTGAGACTTCGTTTTATCTATTGCACTCAAGTTAGGCCTCCTAGCAGTTGGAGGACACAAAAAGTAAGGAAAGATGAGAAGGTTTGCTCTTGTTTCCTTGTCAATTGTGTGCAGCCTCCCTCACAGACAACAGGTAGTCACAAAACAGAATTTGTATTTGATGTAAGGCAGTTTGGTGTTTTGCAGAGAGCCCAGTTACACTTCTCTACCCCCATCCTTTTACACAGAGCAGCTAAAAACCTCAAGCAAAAAATCCCACAAAGGAAAAAAAAAAAACAAAACAAAGAAAAACAAAATCTAACAGCCCTCCAAATTGACAATTCTAGTGAAGTGTAAAATGTGTAGTTTTTAATATGTAGTAAAATCTCAGTAGGATTTTATCATTTATCTTGTGATTTCATAATATAAATGTAGAGATTCACAACGCATTTCTTCCTCTTGATCTGCCTCCCAAGATGTCTATCGGCTGCAGCACAGACAATTGGCAGACGACCAAACAGCAAGCTGGTTTGTGATAAATAGATCACCAGTTTGTAGACTCCTCCAACAATTTCCTTAAGTCATTATAAACAAGAGATGACTCCTTGAACAGTACCATCAGCAGGGCTCGATTTTATCCAGTCATTTTAGAAAAAAAACCCTTAATTGGTCTTCACTTCTCATCTTGCATGTCTTTTTAAATGTGATTTGATGAACATTTACAAAGTGTTCCAACTTGGTATGATTTGTCTCTGTTCCCCTGCAACTTCTTTTGAATCCCAACTCCTCTGTCCAGATTTCTGTAAAACATTCTGATCTTCAGTCAGTCCCAGTCTACAAAAAGGATTTCATTCCTTTTCCCTTTTGTTTTCATTTGACAAATTCCTTTAGAATGGCATTTCCAGTCTTGAATGGATTTGTTGAGAAACTCATGCAGGGGTGTGCACAGTCACAGTAATGGTGATAAGACTTCTTTTTCATTTAGAGAGTAACATAATGATGACACTAAAACTTGATATGAAACATATCTGCAAAAAGGAAGTGAGGAGGGGGGCTATTTGGGCTTGGGTGGGGTCTCTGGGAGGCAGGAGGGGAGCTCTGCACCGACGCAGAGGGGACGGCAGGGAGCTCAGAGCTTCTCTGAGGAGGGGATCCAGATGTAGGGACCAGACTGCTCCTCAATGATTAGCTTGATTTTGTTGTAGATCTCTTCTAGTGAGTCACCCTGTACAATAGCTGGAGACACAAGCAAAGCCTAAATCAATCAAGTCATCATTTCAGTTGTTTAATCAAGCCACAATGCTAAAATGATATTTGCAGGAGAATTTGTTTATGTTCCATATTTTATTTTATTTCCCAAATATCCTTGAGTTGTATTTAGTCTAAAAACAAAACAAAGAAAACAAGATATTTGAAGAAAACAGCTTGGGTTGTCAGGATTTCTCCTTTGACATGTCAAACAACTAATAAAAACATAGTTGACCAATTAAAATGAACACTTGTTCGTTGCAGCCCTACTCGGATTTACAAAAATATGTCAGAACCCACCTGTGAAAAACTCTCCAAAGTCTTGCTCCAGCTTAACTGCCTTGTCAAAGACTTTATTGGCCTGCTCGTACGTCTGCCTCTTATTCATTTCCCTGAAAAAACAAAATTAAAAAAAAAGGATGCTATGGTTAGTATCACTTTTATGCTGACATGCACCGATATTTGAACATGTACAAAGCAGGAACTTACATTAGGGCTTCAATGGATTTTGGTTTAATAAAGATGGCAATCGGATAAAGTTGTGCTTGCTGCAGTCGTTTTATGGCATTCCCAGACACATCCAGGATGCAGTGTTTCCCCTGTGTGTAGGCAGAGTAAGTTAAAAAAAAAATACTGACAAGTTTTAGATTATGGTCACAAATAGGGCACATTTTCATGTAATGCTGCAAAAATGACCACTGCAAACTATTATGAATTTAGGGAAAGTTTAACCCAATGAGCCCCTGGCTACTTTCAGCATAATTTTAGCACCTCTACTTTTAAGCTCCTAACTTGGTCATTATAAGTGTTACCCATACATGCTGTATCTTTTTTTTTTTTTTTGGAAAATATTGTTCTGAACTTCCATTATAAAACTTGCAATATTTTTAT
>JANJYQ010032790.1:5500-15825 GCA_024605255.1 Rastrelliger kanagurta | reverse complement strand
CACACACACACACACACACACACACACACACACACACACACACACACACACACACATCTGATCTAGCAGCAGTCATCCCCTGTCTCACCACTCCGCTGCCCCAGTCTGTGGCCCTGGTGGAGGCACTCTGTCTCGTTCAAATGACTCTCTGCAGGAAAGCACTCACAGGATGATGACAGTCCCCATGCCAGGGAACTGAACAATTTTGTCTCAATCACCATTTAATTTGCAGATTAAGCAAATGAAAAGCCATTATGTTGAATATTTGCAAGAGGCACAAAGGTCTTATTTTATTGCTGTACCAAAAAAAAGAAATATAAGAGGAAGAAACTGCTGTGTTTTTGCACTAGACATAGAGTGCAAGATATGATCCGTTCTTGTTCTAATTTCACCATGGCACTCAACATTTAGACTGTAATCAGGCATGTGCATTGTAAATCATTGAGCGATTGTCTAAAATTATTAAGCCTAATTACTAGCAGATGGAATGCTTTATTTGCACTTGGGGTGGCTACAGAGAGTGCTGTGTGAGCAAGGATAATTAGAAAGTTGAACCCCATTGTTGTTAATTAGCATGAATCCAATCATTTAATTACCTTGATTCAGTTGAGGATTCTCTCTCAGGCAGAAATCCAAACAGACATAGAGTGAAATCCTGGAGGTATCACTGGATGTAGCTCAGTAGTGGCTGGACATGGTGCATCAGGACTCCCAGAACACGACAGGCCCAGCACCTGCTAGTTATTAAGCTAAATTAATCATCGTATTGCACTACTGTGTGATTAGACTTAAATACGCCACCTCCAAGTGTCGTAATGAACAAAACGGAAGGGAGCTGTACTGAGACGCAGATTTTGAATAAAGCCAATTAGAGAAGACTTCTATTTAATAGATTTTGTGACCTTGTTGTGACAGGATACTCTGAGAGTCAGCGTTTGAGCTTAAGGGGACTGGACATCCTACAGAATGTCCAAATAGGCAGACTCTGTGAAATAAGAGGTAGGAGGTTTTTTTCATAACCTCATCATTTTTGTACCCACATTAACTTTCTACTGTAAATACATCATTTTTGTGATGCCCAAACATCGCTGTATGTTTTTAGATCCAAATGTGGACGTGATCTACGTATGTCCGCAGCACCTAGGGGAGGATATCTTGCATTATTACACCAATCTCCTGAAGTGTGATGGAACCACAGAGAGTGATGATACCACGGCCACTCAGGCCTTCAGCAGACGATTTATCATCCTCACACCTGAGGCTGTAGATTATTTCCCGGTGAGGTCAACTATTTACATTTTGCATGCAAATTTGAAATTTTAAGTATAACTTTGACATTGATCATAGAAATTACTTTTGAGAAACTGACTGCATTGTGCTCCAAGCATCTGCAGTTTATTAATTCTCCTCTAGAGGGTACTAGAGGAGATTGTTACTGTATAGCTGCTCTGTGAGAGCTACATTTTGTTTAATATTTGTCATTCCCTTTTACAACTTTTGAAATGAAACATCTGTGTTAGTTTGAGATAAACACACCAGAGCTGTGCTATATTGTCATGCTTAATTACAATAAATTTGATGGTTTCTAGCCGTTGTTTAGCAAAAAATAAACCCCATATTGGCTGGTTTAATTAACTGTTCATTCTTTGTAATTGCTGCATTTTTAGATATTATGAATTGTTTTGATTATCTCAGTTTGACAAAATGTAGGTGTTGCTGTTTTAACCTTTCACATCCAGCCATTCTATCCATCTTTTTACATCCTTTTGCATAAGATTGAATGTGCACCATGACATGGTCTTCTTCATTTCTTTCTATTGATTTTCCTGCTGTTTTGTTGTTAAACTGTGCCAGACATGTTGCTGAGATGAATCACTGCTACCCATGGCTGGCAGCGCATTCTGCCAGTGACAGAAGGGATAATTCCTTGTGGATCAAATAAATACAGATGTGAAGTAATTAGTTGTATTCCCAAGGAGCTCATTGCTAGCAACACATTAAAGATGTGAAGGATAGGGGAGGTCTCCCACAGGCAGCTTTTATCAATTCAACCTGCTGGAATACAGGAGAGGTCAAAACCCTGCTGGCTATTACAATAATAGATCTGTTGTGTGTACACAGTGATAAATCAGGTCAAGAAACAACCCTTGGAAGAGACAAGGAGAACTCTTAGCTCTAGCAGTAATCTTTCTCCTCTCTTCTCTTCCAGACTCATAACATGTGCCTGTCTTCGCTGCTAAAGTACAGTCCACGAGCCCTGAAGCGTATCAAAAACCTGATCCAGGGGAAACAGGCCTATATCGTAGGCGGATTGGCCCATGTGGATGACTTGGCAGTAGCTGATGAGCTTGGGGTGCCAATCTTGGTTCCGGAGCCAGCTATTGCACAACTCTATGGCACCAAATCTGGAGGGAGGAGGATCTTCATTGGGGCAGAGGTTGACGTACCCCCTGGTCAAGGAGACATCTATTCACTAAACCAGGTTAGAGATCAAAAACACAATTGCATAAACAGACTATGTTACAGCATTAGATCCTTCATCAGTGCCTGAATAATGCACTCGCAATCACATTTCATCATGTTCACATGTCTCTGTCTTTTGGTTCAGCTTCATGAAACACTGGCTGAGCTCATGACTCAAAACATTGATGTGCAGCGCTGGCTCTTCAAGTTGGACTCTGAGCACCGTGGTCGTGGCATAGCTTACTGTGATGTATGCCATCTTAACTGCTATAAGTGGGCCCTGCAGGAGTACCATCGCTGCGGTCCAAGGCTATGGAACACAAAATGGATTCAGGTAAAGATAACTTTGAGGATTATATAATTTCATCTCATCTTCAAACTACAGAGACACTTCTTAAAGCACACTTTACACACTTTTCCGCAATGTTTTATTGAATTTTCTTGAGCTTTAGGTTTTTGTTTTCATTTCTGTATATTTTATTTATTTCCCTTATTACTTGTCCCTAAATTGATATTTTTTACTATTATAACTCTTTTTATGGCTCCCCCCAAAGCACTGATTTTAGAAAAGTGCTATACAAATAAAGTTTATTGCTATTATTATTACACCCATACCAATGAGAAATCAGCCATTTAAAGTGAAGATAGTAACAACTAGATACTTAATAGGTAACATTACAGTAACAGCTAGATATTAAAATGGATATTGTGCTCCTCATTGAGACGAGACAGCTTAAAAATGGGGTTGGATTCACTCACCAGAGCATACTGGAGGTCACAGCGGGGTCAGAGAGATGTCATTTAGCTTGGAGTTGGGTATCTTAATGTAACAGTCACAGCGTTGGTCCCTGTAGTACAGTATTTTGAGCATCGTCCCCAGAACCACAGAACATTAAATCAATACATAAAATATCTGTTTATGTACACAGCCATTATCCATTCTCTGAGGCACACACATCAACTGGTGTCGCTGTGTTGGAGAGGGAAAAAAAACTCTTCTAATGGTATTTATCTCTTCATTCACCTTTGTAGTGACAAGCAAATCACAGTACAGACATTCTGGTTAACAGACCATTTCCTTCTCTTTACATGTGTATATATTTTGGAAAAACTATTATGCAGATTGTCACATTGAATTACAAATTCACTTACATTACAAATTAACAAATGTCTTCAAAGTAAATAGTAGAAATTAAAATACTGTGCAAAGTTTTATGCCAAACAATTAATCAAAAAAACACTTTAATTCCTTAATTGCAGCAAATGCTGTTACATGCATGTTGCAGCATTAAGCTTTCTGACTCTTTGCCTATTTGATGTTTTTTTTTTTCCCATTTGTAAAGAGAACCTGAAAGTACAAATACAATGTGTAGGGACAGTGTGATATTGCAGTTATAGTAGAAACTTTTAGTAGTTACTTTCCACTCAAAAAACACATTCAGGTTTAATCTCAAACCTATTGAAACATAAAATATTCTTTAATTATTGGTAAACCATTCATTTCGTACAGTTCCAATCTGTACACAGCTCCTGAGCCTCTGGCTCTTATTTCTCATATGCTTACAAAGTAGCCTTTGATTTTCTGTCATGTGTTAATTACCGTATTTTGCCATTTAACTGGGAGCTTTGTGTAAACTAATTACAGGCTAATGATCGTGGGCTTGGAGCACAACGATTTTACTTTTTATTCCATTCGAAAGAACAGCAGTCATCTCAAGCTTCTTATGGCTCACTCTATTTTGTTCCCATTAGCTCGTTCTTTGATTCATAGTGTATTTGTGGTGCAGGGCTGTAATTGTTGTGGCATTGGTGCTGTTAATTATGGCAGAGTGACTGAGCCACAGCCAAGGTCCATAATGGTGGCTGAGGCAGCACAGGAAAGTAAATGGGGTTTGTTTCACCAGCTGGGGTCCCACGGAGAGGGAAGAGTGCCGAGGCCCCCAGTGTAGGCCGACAGCCTCAGGGCTTCTGGGCCATATGGACACAACACTTTAACTGGCCTTTATTCTACACCTTGCTCTTTTAATCAAAGCAAAGCCCACATCCTGTGCCCCTCATTGCATGTTTTTTTTTATTATGACATTGTTTTCTCCTAAAATATATTAACCACTTCCATGCATTACATCGTCCTTCTGCTGTTGTACTAGTTTATATTGAAGATGGCAATTTGGCTGTATATACTGAAAGATTGCAGAACTACATTGTTGATTATAGTCAGACATGAATATTTTATATCAGTTTATCTCCTTGCTATGTTCTGTTCACAGCAGAAACTGTAGATGGATGTTTCAATATTGCTTTATATTTTGAGATATAACTCTCATTAGTGTAGCATTTTTGCAACTAGAAGTCAACCTAATTGCAATAGCCCAGACAGCTAGTGACTAGGACGCATGCACTCACAAGTCTGAATATTTCCAAGTGTTTAAGAGCACAGTTAACAGATGATTAAAGTTCTATTTATGAAAATAGTAGCAATTTAATTAATTATTAATGAAATACAAAATATCTTACAAAGCATTTAAATATTAATTTACAATTTACAGTTTTTCACTAACATCATTGTTGACCAAAAAATAAATAAATAAAATAAAATAAAATGAAAAAAGTAAAATAAAAAATTATAAAGTGCATATTATGTGAATATGTCTCATACTGCAGTGGAATGTCACGTAGCCTTGATAATCAGTATAAAAGTAGAGAGAGGTTTACACACTATGCTTGGCCTTAGCCCACACAGACTGTGCATATTTTTTTTAATTATTGCTTGTTCTGAGGGGCTCAGCATGAAGAAGCCTGACTCATAAGAATACCATGTGGTCTTTCAGAATAATACCAACAATCAGATCCCTTCTGGCTATGCAAAAGAAAGCCTAAAAGGGTACAACAAGGAGGAGGAGGAGGTATCGCATCCATTCTACTGCAGCTTCCACAGATTTCTCTAAATATTGTGAGGCCCACAGCCTCCAGCACAATGTTTTAGCCTGCAGAAAGCCCCCGGGCCTCTTTGAGCATTTACACAGAGAGAGGTTAAAGACATGTAGATCTGCACCCATGCAATGCCTGAAGGGGGCCATACACACACTTAAGTGCTCACCCAGCTTGCATATGGATCATTAGGCACAAGAGGGTAAAAATTACACCTAATAGCTTCAACAGATGGAGTATTTCTTTTTGTCATGCTGTGTACAAACAGATCTTGAGCAACACCTTATTTAGGTTAAGTTTGTCAAGGAAATGGGTCGTTTGATAATCACTGCCTCTGAAGAGGTAGAGGGACATTTTATACAGATGTTTTCTGTCTAAATATTGTGCAGTCTGCATGGAGAAATTTCAATATTTAATGTTCTGCCTTAACATAGTTGATCTAAATTTATAATCATGAGATGTTAAAATGTTTTCTGCGGTTCACGTTTGACAACTGTTTATTTTATGTTTTCTTTTCTTTTGCTGAAGGTCATGAGTGCTCTCGGCAGGGATGAGAAATGATGACAGTTAGCAGTAGACTACCTTGTACTTGTACTATGTTTTCTTTGAAATAACAAATAAAATTAGTCATGGGCTGTAGTAGATGGAAATTTTTCTCTTTCTGTTCTGGGACAGTGTTACCAAAATGAATATTCATACAAAATGTGCGACTAGTCAGATTTTACCCTATTCTGTTTGCAAGGCTTACTGTAGTTTCTCAGTTGTTTCACTATGTAATGGAGAAATAAAATGGCAATCAAGGAGACAGAACAACATCTGTTTTATTTATGACCAGATTGCTTGGTTTTATGTGGACACCAAGCAAAGCCTGAATCCTATCACAGGGTACTGTACGCAGTTTAAGTCCAAATAATTTATTGCAAAATACCTCTCTTTCTTTCCTTCCTGTCCTGCTGTTTCTGTGCACTGCATAGGCAAAGTCCTGGGGTGAGCTTGCTCTTCCGTTGAAAATGACAACCGTTCCCTTACACTTTTTGCCGCACCATTGTGTGCTTTATGGTTTGTATAGGGAGAATCACTGTGTAGCATTTGACCTCGCCTCTTACAGTACTTGAATATGATGATGGCTGTTACATGACCGGAATATCAACAGCATAATATCCAGTTCCGTCTCCAGTGAAGCCAGACAGCATATACTCAAAACAAAGTAACGCTCAAGATAGAGTGGTGAAAGAACAAAGGAGACATTATTTCCATTCAGAATTTAGTACCTTTTATGACAGGTTTATAAATGCTGTAAGTTCCTCTACACGTATCTACATCATCACATAAATTTACGACTTAGGACTATTTATTAATCAAGCATTCAATTATAGATTTTTATAGTATATGAAATTTAAATGTTTGGTGGAGCTTTTGTTGTTTGACAATATTCCATATTGTCAAATGAAGAATATACTTGAGCTGCCAAACTGTTTACGAGACATCTAAAACAAAAGTTAGAAATTAACAGTGTAATTAAGTGGTGAAACTATTATGGCATCTCCTAGTTACAGAAACAAGAGCGATATTGATCCCAGTCAAGCCCTGATTGATCCCCAGATAGATGGGGTTAGCTTAGGTATTCATCAGCTGCCCAGTGGAGAGTGTTGTTATTGAGGGCAGGTGCTGTCTCCGTGGCTGTGAGTTAAAGCCATTAGACTCCTGAGGCTTTCTGATAATAGGCTGTCACTCACAGATAGACCCTCCTGCAGTATCCATCAGACACTTACAGAGAAATTGAAGCAGCCACCAAAGGTCCCAAGGATAACAAGCAGTCACTGGAGCCATCCGGATAGCACAAGGGCATTTCCAATAATACAGTCGACACTTAGAAAGCTACGATAATGGGAGAAAATAAAGTAGCCAAGACTTGTTATCTTGTGTCTGAATGAACAAACATACATAATGTCCTCAGATACAGTTCATTTCCAGTAGATCCCTGATGTATGCTCCTTAACTTTCCTTCTGCAGGAGACTGCAGTGCTCAGATATTTAGATGAGATCCCAGAGTGGCTGGCACGTTACGCCCGGCCTGCTAAAACCTCCTGCTATCCCAACTGGGCCTGCTTCCTGAAGACCTTCCTCAGGCAAGGTCAGATTCCTATTGTCAGGCACTACTGAATGCTATTCACCTGCAAATGCAGCCATTTGGAATATGGTGCTAATGTCCCTTTTAGTTCCCAGATGTTGCCTGTGTTTACTGATAATTTACATAACTTTTATTTTACTCGTGTTGGTAATTAAACAGCTGCTCTGAGAGTTTCAGGTGCTGTGTCTTCTCTCGCTGTATGCAGGTGGTGTGGTGGAGGCCTTGCCCCCTTCAGACAGTGTCACCTGTCTGACAGTAGATCTGCTGCTGGAGCCTGGGGGTGAGGTGACCATGCTGTCCTCCGGTGACCAGCTTCACGGTTCCTGTCAGCTGCAAGTTATAGGCTCCTCTGTCCCTCAGACCTCTGTATGCCCAGAGACCTTGCACTCCATCTGCATGCGTGTGGGCCAGGCCTGTCTGCAGCGCCTTATCATAGGCTATGTCTCTGTGGACCTGGCCACTTTTCTGAACCACAGCACCATGGAGCAGAAGGTGAGACATAGCAGGAGTTGGATGCTTTAATTCACACTAAAATGATAAATATAGTTAGGGATGTTCCAACATGCAATGTCAAAGGGCTCAATTTCACCACATTGGTGAACCAGATCAATTTTAGGCTGGATCAGTGATCCATATGAACAGATAGGTGCCTCCCCTACTGCTCCCCTGGGATCAGGACAACAGACAAGGCAAACAGTGGGCACAGGGACCAAATGTGTCACAAGGCCATTTAATAAACTGTCAGGTCTTATTGTGTCGATACACTGATTCCATCATTTAAGTCTTGCCCTTTAACCTTAAAATGTAGAGGCACCTATCTTTCAGACAATAGGTCACTTTAAAGTGATGTGGCAGCTTCACTGAGATACCCTGTCAGTGTTTAACCCCTAGCTGGTTACCTACAGCCGTCTCCTGAAAAATATCTCGTTATTAGAGTAAGGCACCACTGAAACCTTATCTCATTTGTCAGGATTAAGTTTTGTTGAAACCTTCTTGATTTATGATATTGGAAATGGACTGGTTTATGATGGTTTAACCTCTGCTCCTAACACGTGGACCCATTGACTGCGTATTGATCCAGAGCTGTAAAATGAAATGTTTTGTTTATAATATGGCCTATAAAAATCTAAACCTCCAAAACAGTGGAGAAAGAAAGCACTGAGGCTTTAAAATTTTACAAAAGGGTGTGTGAAAAAGGATGCTTCTTTTCTCTCATTAAAAATCCATTAGATATCAACACATCATCTGTCACCCATCTCTTTATGGTGGACTTGTAGTAAAAAAAAATTTTCCCTTCACTGTTGATGTATTATTTATTTTTCACTGGCTTCCTTATGAAAGCAAGACCTAGTATGAAATGCAAGAAGGCTTCTAATTTGTAACAAAATAGATGAAGTGACAACACATGACAAGCAAACCTCCTAAGAAGTGTGGTGGGCTTTGACTGTATCCAGTATGACATTGGGCTTTTTGCAATACCAAGTACACCCTAAGTTAGGATTTGTATACTCGCTGGTTCGGTCTTGGAAAGTTGGACTCTGAGTGCAAACCTTTGAGGACAGGAGGACACAGTCCAATCATTCTGCAGCAGTAACAACCAGAGTTCCTGCTGACAGCAGCAGCTCAGCTTCAATACAACTATGTGACTAGTGCGACAAAATAATCTAAAATTCCACTAAGACTTTATCACAAAAAATAACCTAATTGACAGAGGGATGCTGTAAATTATAATATGTACTATATGTAGCCATAATAAGCATTCAAACTGTATATACTGATATTTATATATACTGAAATATGGTGATATCTGCACATAGCCTCAGAAGCAAAACATGAAGCTCTACTTAAACTAATGTTGGAGCTACCACATTTAACTTTCAAAAGGAAATATATTAAAATGCTGTGGTCACATTAAAGTCAACTATAAATCACCACGGGGCTGTGCAGATCAGTTCAACGGATCCATGTTTTCCTGCTATCAGCTGAGAGGATGACTGCTCTCACCCGGCAAGCAGCTCCTCACATCTCTGAATGTTGCAGCTAATAGGCGTTATTTGGATAAACTGACCACACACTGGGAATCTAAATAGTTACTTTCTCGCCTGAAAAAATATTAAAACATTAAAAAGTAGCATATAAACAGTCCTAACACGGAAACGTGGAAAATGGCCTGGCTCTAAATGTCCACCATCACTGCCAGATGATGTAAAATGCATTCTGGGATACTGTCCCAAGTTTTAGTAGCCATCAGTAGACGATGGCCAACCGGTGGTGTAACTTCATCACTCAGTCAGCGAGTCAGTGAGCGAATCAGTGACAGATAGACATAGTTTTATAGAGCTGGTATCCAGAATGGAGTAGACTCAAGCTTCTTATGGATTCAATATTGTGTATTAAAACTTTAATTATTTTTCATTTAATAGTTTTATTTTTTTTATTGCAGTATTGTTGTTTCTTTTACATTACATTATTTTGTCAGCAGAACAGTCTCAATACTGCGACATTAGCCATAGTATTTGTCACATTTCAGGATTTCATACAGTCAAATGAAATAGTGAGTGCAGTGATAAAGCTGTGTGTATTTGAAATGCATCATTCCTTTAATCTACCACAGCGACAGAAGCTACCCTTTTCCTTAAGTGTTCAGGATGATATAATGACAGCTTCACAGTTAATTTTCAGTTTTAATGTTGACCCAGAATTGAATGGGATTCACCGACAGCAAAATTAAGAATAGACCATGGACAATATGTGCTTCAATAGATGCAGGAATATTAAAGACAGATTCTTAACCACCCTCCCA
>JANJYQ010032667.1:7073-18640 GCA_024605255.1 Rastrelliger kanagurta | reverse complement strand
ATGTTATGTTCAGTTATGTTATGTTCACTGGGGGCTGAGACAAAAGTCATGTTGTATGAATCCAAACACCTACCCTTTGTCTACATTCTGACAAAAAATGATGTGTCTCCTTTTTATGGTTTTGCCATGAGTTCGAATTAAAAAAAAAAAAAAAACAAACAGTGTTTTTATTTTTTTTTACTGTTTTCTTCACTCTAGCAACTGACATTCTCCACTCTAACTTTGGAGAAAAAGTGATTTCCAACTTTTTTGAGTGCACATAGTTTGAAAAGTTTACATGTTATGTAAAAACAGTTGGGTGTTTTGGAGAGAACAGAAGTCTAAGCTGTGCTATAGAAAGAGCCTTGTGCTTAGCACATGGCCCTAATTAGCATGGTCCGTTGGGGTAGTGTTTTCTGTGACAAGTCATAGCAAACACACTAAACACTGTATGTAAAAGATGAAAATGTAAAATAGCGATAAACTGACAAGTTAATTTTGGTAGAGAACTATACCATTATATTAGGGGATGTGTGCACAGGTCAAGGGATGATTAACAGATGTTTGTCTCAGAAAGTATGTCTGTATGTTCCTTTGTTGTTAAATAATCAGCCATCTGTTTTTAAATCTGAGCCCAGCTTTAAACCATTCAAAATTTGTATTTTGTTTCATTCAGTTAGTAAGTATGTCATAGAATGGTTGTATAATAGCAATGCACATTACTGCAGTGTTATAATGTTAAAAGTCAGTGATAACATGAGGCTGTAACCTAGTTAGAGGTATTATTATTCTATCATTGTGTGGAATCAAAAACATGAATGTGTTACACTTGATCCTCACACTGACAAGATTCACTCACACTGCTGCAGAGAAGATAAATCACTAGCAAATTATTCTGTAGCTGTTGTAGTTCAAAAGAGGCATTGGTTTGTATTAACATTTCATTTCTAAGTAATTGATCCAGGAAATTCAAATCTTGGAATATATTTCCCACTTTATCAAGGTGCTATTTGGTGCTCTTTGGCACTTGGTATTCCAGAAGCAACACTGCTGCAGATTCATTTACCTTCAGCTTGACACATTTTCTTCAAAAGACGTCTTAACTATTTCATTAGTTTAAAAATATAGCAAATTCTATTGAAAACCAGATTAAGTTAAGGTGTGTGGACAATTTACAGTTTCCAATTGATACACTTGTCTTTGGAATGTGTGAGGAAACTGGAGCAGTCTGGGGAAAACCCACATCAATACGGGGAGAACATGGAAAACACCACACAGAAAGTGCTGAGGCTGTACACTGAACCCCCAACTTTCTTCTTGTGAGGTCTCACTGAGCCACCATGCCACCTTAACAAAAAAAAAAAAAACAAACAAACAAAAACAGATATGCTCTTTTCAGCACATCACTTATTTTTATTGTAATTTATTATAGGGGTTTTGTGTCTGAAACACTGTTAAATGATACACAAAGTTTAAATTTATTTTTCTTTAAATTTAAAGAAGGACTAATCATTAAAAATACAGCTAAAATACACTTAATGTGGAAAAAAATATTGTGAATTGTGCTGCTGCTAAGTTTTTTCCTGGATAAATAATGGTTTAAAGAAAACAGGTTTTAGGGCTAATTGTTCGATTAAATGTTGTCCTAGTCGCCCTATGATCCATCACTGGTGCAGAGGGTGAATGGCTTCTGCAGAATCCTGGCCAAGGAAAAGAACATCCTGGTGATGGCATGACACTTCTTCTCTGAAGAAAGCATTGCTGATCTACCCTCAAGATGGACAATTTCAGAGGCTGGAGAGACTCTGATGGATCTTCTTCCAAAAAACGTACTCAGTTTTTTTCTAAAGCTGCTGGCTCCTTTTGTTGCCCCCACTGCTTGACTGGTAGAATCCTCTATGACATGAAATAATGGTAAGGCTGACTCTGAGTCTGATTTTGCATCCTCTGAACTGAACTCTTCAACATCTGTGACCTCATCCAGACTGGAAAACTCAGGGAGGACTGAACTCTTAAGAGAAGAACCAACTGGTGCTAAATCCTCCGCACTGGACTCCTCGACATTGGTAGGACCAGAAAAATAAAAGTCGCAATCCAGATCAATTTGCTTTGCTCTCCAAAAGCACTCATGCAGAATCTGAGCTGTATTGTAAACCATATCCTTCAAATGAACTTGTGCAGGAGAGGGTGAGTGTATATCTGCAGCCAGGGAGTGGTTCACCCTCCTCGTCACTTCCTCTGCGACCAACTCCAGCAGTTTATCTGAATACTGGGACCTCTTCTCCCAAACTTGCACCCATGCTGCAAAACACATTAGTAGGGAATCCCCAATGGTGTCTTTGATGTCTTCTTTTGTCACATAATAATCAGTCCTGTTCCATAAAAAGTGTCACATTTTAGTCCACTAATCAGCAGTTCCCTCTTTTTCCATAACATTTAAAAAAAAATAAATGACAAACTTTGGTAACTGATGATTTAGACCAGGGTGTGGTGAATGAATGGATGCTGGAGAGGTGGAGGTGTGAATGAATTATAGCATTTGGAAGTGTGCGACTTACACTGTGTTGTTGGGCGCTAAGTAAAATTTTGTGGAACGATACTGTTCCACAACACAGCTGGTGATTGCCTCCACTATATCGAGGCATAAGCTGGACAGCAAGCTGATGATGTTGCTCTCAGTACAGGCAGTTGCCATCAACAACCACTCCCTGGAGGAAAAGAGGAGAAATTATTAAGCAAAGCATTTCCCCATGTATACACAGTAAATAGTCATAATTTGTGCTACTTGACAATTTAAAATAACTGAAATGTAACATATAACTTACCCCATTGTGATTTTATCAAGATATGCCTTGATTACTGGTTTGATGACCTCTGGTATGAAAATGGCTAGCTGGAACCCTCCAGCTTCATCCTGTAAAACCTGACAGGGAGAGAAACAAACAGATTTTAACAACTGGACATTTTTTACACCACAATCAGACAGCTCTCAATATGGTGCTGTAAAAACTCTACATATTCAAAATGTGCCAACACACACAGCACAATTTACAAACCACTTTACTTTCTGGTCTATCAAAGAATACAATAAATCAGCCACAATTAATTTAAAATTCTGCTGTACCAGTGCTGACTAAGACTTGTTTTTTAAGTTTTTAAACACTGGTAAGTTTATCTATTCTCTTAGTTTTCTTATCAATTTTAACATGAATTAAAATTCTAGTTTAAAAGGCTCTACATGGCAACCTGCTTTATGAACCAGGACCCCTCAGATCCTCTGGTTTCAGTCATTATTCCAAGCTGCTGGAACAGCCAGAGGATCTGAGTGGACCTGAATATATTTACTGTATATTTTTCAGTGTACACTAAAATTATTTCAAATAGAACCATAGCTGACAAACGTTTTTTCAGATCTAAGTAGGCTTGAGTTCAAAAGAATTAAATGTAAATGGATCAAATTGGCTCACTGTCCAATCACAACTGAGCCTGATTTTCTTACCTCGTTTTCCATACTGTCTGAAAATTGGTTATTCATTACTATTTCTTTGTCGCAGATCTGTGTAGAAATTATCCCTGCTTTGTTTTTTTAGCTGATGAGCGTTCCAAACTAAAATGACCATCACGTCAAAAAGGTATCATAACGACGAAAACATGACGCAATGATAAAACGTCACAATGACATCAAACGCTCTATGGTGATGAATAAGGGCCCGCCATCAGCCCCATAGCCTCTACGACTTAACTATTATACATAGACATAACTAATAGCCTATATATTTACATACTAATGAATCTAAAACAAAGCAGAGTTTACCATATTTATAATAGTAGTCTGTTCACTCGACGCTGTTTGCAGGGCGTGTGTTTCTCCACGTTTTCACTGATTACCGGCGGCCTCTCGCATGCCGCGCGTGTGCACAGACACACAAACACACACGCACGTATGGTGCTTCATTTGGATTGATGCGGAGATACAGGGCCGCAGGTGAGTCAAACATGTCACTAACAAAATGTTCAGGACATTATGAAGTTACTGAAACTAAATGTAAATAGTTGATTGCCTTTATGTTTCAGTGACAAAGTCTCTAATGCTACCATAACAACATATTTTAAAGATGAGGGTGGTTAGTTTTCATTAGATTGTTGCTGTAGAGAGGACTGGTCTGTTCTTGGTGACAGTGTCTTGGTTTGATGTTTAAAGAGGAAAGTAATCACTCCTAGCAATCAGTTAACTTCATCTAACTACACCTGAGTCTCTTATGGACAGGAGCTGACTAACAGCTTGGCTGCCTTATTTATAAACTGGATCATAAAACTGACAGACCCCTAGAGTGCTGAAAATGATAGACAGTTTAGAATAATTTGTCACTGTGAATATTGAAAGCCCATATGGATTAATCAGATTCTATACTTTAATATGTTTAATATTTTCTAATATGTGATCTGGGGCCAAGCATGAATGGATGTAATTATAAAATGTAGGCCTACTCCTACTTTCTTTCTTACAGTCAGATCAAAGTGTTAGAATAAGGCGCCAGAATACATCTTCTCTGTTGATTTTTTTTTGGGGGTAGGACCCCCAAATTCCCGTGTTATATTGTCCCACCTATATTTCAGATGCTAAAAATAGTGCTACCACAAAAGCCACTATGTAATTTGAATACTGTCACTGTTGGACAGTGCTCCAGTAAGTGAACTGAATAGATTTAAATTTAAAAATTAAAAACCTAGTCTTGGAATTTTGTGTATTCCAAGACTAGGTTTTTAATTTTTTAATTTTTCAGTTTTCCATGAAACATAACATTTAATGTTTACAGTATATATATAATGGAACAATAAACCCTTATGCTGTTCCAGAATCAGCAGTGGCTGCCTTGTCTGAGTTTGACCCTTTAGCAAACCTATACGATGGTGCTGAGAGGTACCCACGCCGATATTCTTTCAGGGGGCCCAGAATTCCTAGCAACTGCCTTGTCTACACATGGTTTGCAGACGTAGCGTACATGTGCATCCATCACAGACCCACCATGCCTCAGAGGGAGCACCAAACAGCGCACTGCTGAAGTTGAACATATTCACAGACCTGACCTTATTATGATGATAAGGCAGATAAGAACTGCTTAAAGTGCAACAACAAAAAGAGATACTACAAAAATATTAAATAACTTCCCACTTACACTGTGCATTCAGAATCACGCTGATAATGAAAATAGCCTGTGCCTATATTTGTTTGAAAAGCACTTATCTCCTTTTCTGTTTATTTTGATTTCCTAAAAAAAAAATCCCAAGTGTGGACTTGGGTAATATTTTATTCATACAAATGATAATAAGTCAAAATATGTGAAATGCAGTGTAAATACACAAGCCATTTAATGTTAAAAGACTGTTTATTGTTGGCTAGAATAAGCCACCTACCCTGGTGTTACTGTAGCATTCCTAAGTGTGATAGAGAAATAGTCATACTTTAGTCCACTGGTCAAACAATTGCCTTTTTTAAATGACATTTTTTCTTGAGTTAGCGCAGGACTTTTTTTTTTTTTTTTTTTTAAATCACAAACTCAGGTAGGCTAACTGATGGCTTAGGATGTGGTGGAAAAATGCTTTAAAAAGCAGTATTAATTGTTAATGTAGCTATTTGTGTGGATTCTAATAATACCAAGCTTTAAAAAAATGTAACATATTGATATGTTTTTGATCCATGGCAGGCCTTTACTGGAGGTCCCTCTTGTGGAAGAACTCTCTAACTACATTCCTGTGTAGCCATTAAACCTTTATGTAAATTTTCATAATCAATACATAATCTCTTTAACTACAGCAAGACAGCTGTGTCACTTTAACCTCAACAAGAGTATTTTCTGGGAATGTATCTTGAGAGGACATTTTCAATAATTTGCCTCTTGGTTGATGGCAATGATTCAATATTTTGAAACCAATGAAGAACAAGACTCTTCTCATTATGTTTTCATGACAGCATCTAACTGAGTCTTCATAGTAAAGAGTGACTACATAAAGATATGCTCTGCTGATTCTCGTTCTATGTTGTCATGTATATTGATGTGTATAACTGAGGAGTTAGACAAATTAAATTAAATGTTTTCTTATGTTTTCCATCCCAATATCTCACAAAGTCATTATTGTCACATTTTAAAATGTGTCTGTTTTTTAATTATATAGCAAGCAGGCTTTTGTAATGTCACAGAGATGCATTCTTTAGCCATCTTGAGTTGTTGTACTATCAATAATTCATTTCCACTACAAACTAATTTATTTTCTGTTAAAATGTCTGATTCAAAGCAATTAAATTAATAAATTTGTTCAACAAAAAGTAATTACTCTTCCTAAAGTGAGAAGTTTTGCTCTGTATACTGCAGTTTGATTTTCAATATTCTAATATTACAAATAAATTCTATAGTATGTACTTTCCCCCACATTATCCCTTCATGTCAGAGCCTTTCATGCTTTCTTCTCAAGAGACAACACCTGGCTGAAATGTAATACCCATTATTCCAGGTCTGGTCTATTGTCCATTGTATAAAAGTAGGACATAACACTGTAACTTTCCAGTGAAGTAAAAGTCAGCTTTGCCACTGTTGGAATTGCTTTTCAGCTCACTATGACAAAAAGGGAAGCTTGTTTAGGAGTTCAGTGGTATCGAACCTGCACAATTGTTGGTTTTGGTTGCTTGCTTTTCTTATTGATTCTTCAGACTGAATTTGTTGGTAAGCATTTTATACTTTTAAAGAAATAATTATTTGTGAAAAAAAATGGTTAAACTAGTTTGTAGAATGCTGTTTGTGACATTTTAATGGTATTATAACATTAGTTCAGTTAGTGCAGCTGTAATATAAAATTATACAAATATGATTTAAACTGTTGTTCTCTATGTTTGCTAAAAATGAAATTAAAAGTGTCTAAAGGTTTGATTAGCACCATTAGATGTTAAAGAGTCAGGAAAAAAAAGCTAAACAGACACTGTAACATATCTTCAATTTCTTGGCTAAATGAGAAAAAAATTGAGCAAGGGAACAGTATATTGGCAGTTATCAACAAGTGGACATCCTGCACTGAAGGTTATTCAGGACAATGGAAACCATGTTAGGTGGGAAACAGCACTATAGCAAACTAAAACACTGAATGTAATTAACATCAAGTCATGATATCAAGCAGTGTAAGTGTATTGTTCGGATCATTTTTATCTTCCTTAAATCTGATTGCTGTTAGCTAAATATAGTTAATCATTTGCTATTCTTCTTATCAGTGGGCTCCTTATGAAGTTTAACATTTCAAATTACTCATGCAACAACAATGTCATGTCCAGTTTTCCACTGACAATATGATTTCACACAATAACAGGATTAGACATACTGGTTTGTAGTGGGTTTTCTGTTAGTTTAAAGTTCACTAATCACAATTTCTCAGGTTCTCAGGGAGGATCTGGGTCACAGAGAGAAACTGCCCCCAGGTCATCAGAGGAGGAGAAGCCACTCCTGCAGCATTCCTTCACTGCAGGTTATCAGTGTTTCTGTGTACTTGCCACAGCAGGGAAACTAAACCAGTTCATATAAATTCATTCAAACACCACATTTTATATTTACCTTTTAATGGTGTTGAAATCAAAATATTACAAATAAATGTGTTATTTGCATAATGACCTGTCCACAATGTGGCCAGTTCCTCTACAGATTTCATCCGACAGCAATGTGACAGAAATGAATGTCCACGGAAAAAGAAGCTTAGCCTCTGCTGCCTCTGAAGATTCTGTTTTGCCATCGAAGATTTTGACAACTTCTCATCTTTCTGCTCTCAGAGATTTAGTGTCAGATAAGAAAATATCAGGTTTGTGCAATATTAACTACACCACCTCACTCAACTCATTTCAACATGATGCAATCCAAAACATTATCTGTGAAGGAAAGGCCACACATTGTCTGCATTTAACAAGTAAATTTATAGTTAGATAGATTTGACAAATGCAGTTCTCTGTGAGACTTGGTTAAGAAAACTAAACTGTATTGTATACCTGCATTAACTGTAGAATTGTAGGGCAGTTTTTAAACATAATCCTTAATCATATCACAACCTACTGGACACTATCTGAGGTTTTACAGTAAAATCTCCCTGCCTGATATTGTTTATCCACTGGCTGATATGGACTTTTGAAGTCTCATAGCCTTTGGTGCTGACACTGTTTATTTGTGCTGAAGCAGCTACATTGTACAATTTCACACTGACATGCAAGAGAACAAAAAAAGCATTGTTACACTCCCTTCTATATGTTGAAACAACAATAGTGCACTGATGCCTAACTTGGGATAGAGATAGACCCTTCATCCTGGTAAAATCTTCAACCACAAGATGGCACCAAGATTTTTTTGCTTTGTTTTTTTTCTGTTTTGTTTTGTTTAAAATCTGTTTCTCAGTGTCATTCATGTCTGGGTGGAAATTAAATATGATTCATTATAAATTGCCTCAAGGGAGAAAGTGCACTTAATGCTTTAGTTTTAAAGGAAGTTTTAAAAGGGCTCTTGACTCTATGACAAGTCAAGAAAAAAATCTTTAATAAACTCTTAGATATATTGCTGAGTTAAAATATTTTTATTTTATTTATTTAATAATAAATAATGACTGTTTTGGCATCTTATGAATAGAGACATTCATCCATCCTATCACAGATGTAAAGATCTGCTATGTAATAAAAAAAACCTAAAATGGTCTATTAAAACACAACTTGTAACTATTTTTCCTAGGTCTGTATGTAACCTCTTGAGACAAATGTGTCATTTCATTTACAGCAATGATGAAACTTTCCAACAACTATTTCAGTTGATGTTTCTGATAATAACTGCCTGCATTTATATCATGATTGTGGTACAATTCATGTGGGAACTTAACTTTTTTTTCTGCAGTTCGCTTAGGTTTGCGTGTGTCTCTCACTGGTCCAAATGAGCTCCTTGACCCTCAGCTGCTCCTTTCCCTGAACAAAGAGGTCAGTAGATTAACTTCAGCATGCCTACACACGGTTACTGGGCATTTCAAGTGGTTGAATCTGTAAAAATATGATAGATATTAACTGCTATAAAATAAATTTAGGAAGAGCTAATTCAGCTTTTACTTGTGGCACTTCCTTGATCAAAGTTCGAAAAAGTGGTGTTAATATTGATACAATCAACTGCAATTAAGGTCATACTTGGTAAAATATATGCAAATATCTAATGTTTTATTTAGTGTTTAGGTGTTGTTAGACATTAAATAACCAAAGGTGCAGCTCTTCCTTCTGTTGACTTGCAATGGCACAATGACATGATGAAGCAGGTACAGAGAGAAAAACAACAAACACACCACCCAACTTATCAATGTTCAGTCAGTCTAAAGATCAAAGGCCAAAACCTCTGTATTGGTTTTGGTCAGACTTTCCAGTGTGTGATTCATTTACCAGTAAACAATGATGCAATCCACACACAATTCCACACAGACTGGCACAGAGGAAGTTCAGTACAGTCCAATTTAATTTGTGTTTTAGTTCATAAGCTCAGTTGTGTTTCAGACTGACAGCACTTTTTAATTAAGAAACAGGCATGGGTGGATTAGCGGATTAGTGTCACAGGAACTGAGCAGACTGCTGATGTAGTAGAGGGTTTAAGAGTGAAAGACATTTTTTTTAGCTTAGAAAGAAGTCAAGCATTGCTGAAGCTATTTCAATCATTAAGTAGAAGGAGCAGGTGCAAGTGAGGCTCTTTTGTTGCAGTTGGTGCTTATGACTGTCATGTCTTTGTTTCCTTTTGTCCTTGAGAAGGCAGGGATATACAACTTTGGAGGGAAGGCAGGACTCTTTACCATGCGAATATTGGAAATCAAGAAAGTGACCTCTACACCCTGAGATTTCATCTTCCCAGAGCCTCTGATTACTTATGAACTTGTTGTAAACACATCTGTATTTCTTGAAGCACATGATGTTGTTGTTAAATAATTGTGTTTAACTGTATTTTTATGCTCAAATGTTTTTTTATGATTTCTATTAAAGATTAACTTAATTATCTTGTAACAAGCCTGTGTCGAGTACAGTTTAAGCTCCTAACAGTTGGGCCCGCCTTTTAAACAGAACAGCCAATAGAAATATGAGCTGAGCTTTAATCGCCACCCTTCCTATTGGTGTTCCTGCTGGCTGTGAGGAGGTTTTCCAGCCTTTCACCGGCCATGAAGGTGATAGTGAATGGCTAGACGGCTCATTATAGTATAAGGGATCCACGCAGCCGTAATTGCGCAACGATGGCAGACTCAGCGTCCCCGGAGGACACGCTGCCCCAGGAGGAAAGGGAGTTTCAGAAGGTTATTGCTTTGATCGGGGGTAAAGAGAAGATCTATTTGGTCAGTGACGCCTGTGAAAGTAAAAATTTGGTTGAGGATGACGCCGGAATACTGCAAGAGTTCCTACGTGACATGTTTCACATCAGCAGCCTTCCCAGCACCAATGAACAGCGCCATTCGCCTCCTTCAAATAGCCACGACGATACTGGAAGTGGAAACCACACTTGTCTCAAGAGAGAAAGAGTTCAAACGAATGAAATACCACTAATGGCGAGGCACGATTATGTGGATTTGAGAGCTGGTCCAGAGGGAGAGGACACAGTAAAAGGGACGCGGCCGGCGCGCAACGGAAACCCTCAGAAAACAGCAACGAGGGGGGCAAACATTTACAGCATAAAACGAGCGATAGATTCTCCTGTCATTGTGTTTATCTTCAGACAGTCATTTATCAGCAAAACATGCAACGAAGTGTGCTTGAAAGAGATTTTGAAAGACGTAAAGGCGCGTACGAAACGTGCCAGAATTGCCCGGCCAGCTCTAGTTGGATTAATACGCACCAAATTAGAGAGCGCCGAGACTCATCGGTGTGCGCAGCTCCTGGAGCGTCTGATCCGCTCAGTGTTCCACAAACATTCACCAGAGACAATATGGGTTGGCTGTTTCATTCCGAAGACAGATGCCAAAACGCTCAGCATCAAGAAAAACACCTGCAAAGTTATATACTCATCTCAAACAGCAGGTGTAATAATATACAGAAGTAGTTTTACACGTAACAACACACAGCAAAAAGTATTTACGCCTTGCAATTAGTGTAGGCATGGTAGATGATTGTGTAACTAATGAAATATGCTGTGTGTTGTTTTTTTTTCTTTTTGTCATCAGGGCAGATGCCTGTCATCCTAAACTCTGAACCCTGCTCTCTTAGGACAGCACGCAGTTTTGAGAGTGAACATCAAAATATGTCACTTTGTTAGAAGCCAGGCTATGAAAATTCACATGTCAAAGCCACTGTAAACATAGAGAGCCAAAGAATCAGTATAAGTATTTAATTATTATTGTAACTTTTTCCATACTGGAGATAAATACCTTTGGAGATGGTCACTGTAAACTCACTAATGAGTACTAACAGATACTATACAAACACTAGTGATTTGTGTTGGTGCATTTCACTAATGTAGGTCAATCCATGACACAAGATCACTTTTCTATACACATTTCTTTCCCAGGCATGTCTGTAAAGGCTGAGGAACAAAAGGAGCATTCATGAAACCAGGAGACCCTTA
>JANJYQ010032591.1:0-11287 GCA_024605255.1 Rastrelliger kanagurta | reverse complement strand
GATCTGTTCCCACTTTGGTTTCATAACGCTTTGCTTTTTGTTGGAGACTACAGGCTGTCACAGAAGTATGAGGAACAGAGAAACTGACAGGCAAGCAGACAGGCAGACAAATGTATGAGTGGATGATGAATATAGTGAGAAAACAAGGGGAGGGAAGAGGGAGAGAGGCTTCATTGTCTTGTTGGAAATAGAGCATACGTACCCAGTACGTCTGAATCAAAAGGGAGTGGAGGAAGAAGATGAGTGGTGGGAGAGAGAAAGGGGAGGTGGGTGAAGGGCAGAAAAGACAGGATGAAGAGAGAAAGGAGGCCAGATCAGACTCAGGCATTCAGAGTATGTACAAAAAGGGGAAAACTAACACTTTCAGGTCTTTGGATGATGAACAATGGTAATTAGATTATTTGTTCACCTTTACAGTCCCTAAAATGAAACGATAGGATGGAAACTTGTAAATATTGCAGAAATTAAGGTTTTATTAGCTAGAATCCCCAAATTCATGTAACTTGCAGATTCATCATATTCAAAATGTAAATTTGAGTCTTAAATTATCAGAAATTATCAAGGATTTAATCTGGGAGAGTAAATTATCTATCTATATCTATCTATCTATCTATCTATCTATCTAATTAAAACAGAGTGATAAAGACATGAAACACAGATAGTGAGAGAGTTAAATGATTGTGACATGACGAAAAGAAATGTTTTCCAATGTCTAATCTCCATTGTAGTACATTTTCTTCATATTATTAACACAACACAAAAAATGATTCTTATTATTGTCACACTTGGAGAGCTGAAGTGTTCAGTCTTACCCAGGCTGGAGCGGGTACTGGAGCGCTCGATGATGGTGTGTTTGCTGGGGTTGTTGAGGACTGAACGTTTGGCCAGGGAGATGTCTGCTGTCACCCGTGTGATGGATATCCTGAAACAGAGATCCGGTGCAGCTGCTGTTACTAGATTGGTAAACAGAAACCTGTTTAAATTAAAGCCTACATCGTATACCTTCCATATCTTACCTGCCCTCAAACTTGTGTTTCAAAAAGTCAAAGAGCGCTTTCTGCATCATGTCTGTCACCTAAATAAAAAGGAACAGCAGGCATAAGATGACACACTAGGGAGGTGAAGTATGTAAAACAAGCTCACGCTGCTCATATGTCTCCTCACCTCGTAGCCTTTGAGTGACGGTCCGACTAGTATGATGGGTCTCATGGAGGGAACCACATCATAGGGGGGGACATGCTCCATCTGTGCAAAGTAATTACAGCAGCAACATTAAGGTGAATCACATTGTCGTGCAGTGTCTGACTCTCTGCACATTTAAACACTTGTAAAAAAAAAAAAAAGCTCATACAGATCTTAACAGCCACAGAGTTACACTCACAAGCATACGCAAATAAAAATGAACTCAACACAAATGCTGTCCACTCCGCTGCTGTGAGCGGTCAAGATTGATAGATGGCGAGTTTCAGACGCTGGAGTCCATCCGTTTTATTGACAGCTTATGAATGTTAGAAGGCAAGGATCAATTTCTCCAGAGAAAGCACTCGCTTCTATTTCTTAGTCTGCAGTCTCACATAATTAAAGTGTCCATAATTAAACCAGACGCCAGTGTCAGGAGAGCTCTCGTGACTGTGCTGCTGCTGCTGCTCTAACGTCATCTTTCACACACTCTCTCTGTGTGTTACGCAGCAACACTTGAGGGGAATTGTAAAGTTATTGCTGACAGTTACTGAACTCTAAGTGCCACTAGAGTCTTTTCCATTTGTGCTTCATTATTTTGTTCTTTAAAAAAAAAAAATCCACAATCCCCATTTTTTTGCCACATGAGCTGAAAATCTAAAATAAATCATCCCTGACCTGAAAATAAGTGTTTCAACCACTAAAGGTGTATATAAAATTATGATTTTTACCTGTATTTCTTTCATCAGGTATTGTCTTCTAAATGAATTTCTGGGTTTAAATAATTACTGGAGTGTGTAGCTTTCCTTAAGCCATTCATGCTTAAAATGGAGAGGCCTTATAGAGAACGCCCACACACACAAGCGCTCAATATTGTAGCGCGTGAACTTTGGGCTTATTCATACATTATGAATCATGAAAAGGATGATTCATCTATAAGGACTCCATAAGCATCTGTCTTCTTTAGGGGCCGTCTGTTTTCCAGTGACAATGGGGTGAAACTGTGACATGTCCTATATACTCCAACAACAGGAAAATTGGATGTTTTATTTTTTTTCCCTCTTTTCTTTTTTACATAGCGCCTCCTCCTCCTCCATGTGCGTGTGTGTGTGTGTTGCAGCTCTTCAAGCGGGAGGAGATAATGTTTGAGTGCCCCTGCTCCACTACATTACATTACATAAAACAGCAGAGCAACGGAAGCTCATTTCACCTCCTTTGTATTCATAGAAGCTAAAAATACATATTTTAAAAGTTTCCAAATGGCTCTTGTCTCTAAAAGGGCAAAGCTGGGGCACCGAACATAACAATAGCGCTCGCTCGTTAGCACAGTGCACAATATATGATGATGTGATGTGTGTAACAGAGTATTCAGTACTACACTTATTCTTCTTAATGGTTGAATATTGTGGTTCACAGTTGAAGTGTTTACAGTGAATGAAACTGTTTGACTCAAGGACAATACTGTATATAATAAATATGTTGAATTTTATATTAACCGTTTCTACTTCATCCTATTTTGGAGAAAAAAAAACATTCCTGAATCCAAATGGATATACTTTCTGAACCACAGTGACTATCTGAGAAAAAGTCTTACAGGAAAGGAACCTCTTAAAGTTTCTTGTGAAATATTATAAACAATAAAGAAACAGAACAGAAGGTCTTTGAAGTCAAAAATTCAAACATTTTGTCTTCTTTTCAGTCTAAATAACAGCCCAGGGTTTTCTCTGTAAAGGGCAAGGACAGTATGAGGCTGTAAAGTAAACACTAGTGAATACCTGCCTCAAATTTTAAGAAGATAGCACACAGTATGACCATTCAACAGTGTTTTCTTTCTTTTGTCATGAAAAGGTCAAGTCAGATTTCCAAAAAGGACATTTCAAAACTCTACATTCTTATAAACATCACTCTTTTCTCATTACGGTGAAATCAAAAGACAGATAGTGAGAGGAGGGACATCTACCAGAGTTTAAAAGGTTGTTATTACCTATAAGGCAGTGCTGTTATAACTATTGAAATAAAATCTGAATCTGTATCTCCTACTGCTTCTACACACTTTTTCACTCTGCAGCCTAATGCCTGTTTATATGACTCAAATTATGCTGAAAAGCATAAAAACAGCTGACTGTGAGCGCTAATCAGCCATCATAAATGGAAATGAAAGCATGTCAGGATGTATTACTGTAGCACTCTGACTAACAGGCTCTGGGATGGTTCTGCACCTGCATCTGCATAATGACAGCTGCGATACAAGCGCTGGGGAAATGACTGGAAACAACAGAGGTGACATCATGATTTACAAATGATCCTATGAGCATTTGTGCTTGGAAGCATGAAAATGTACTGTAAAATATCCTGCACATAAAAACCAATGTGAATTCTTACTAATGTGAACCATTTACTGTATAATATGACCATAAGTTACCACAAGAAGGAAAATGTAAGACAGTGAAGGCAACAGAGGATGAGGAGACAGAGAAAAAAAACATTGAAATGTTAGAGGTTAGTCTCGTTAGGAAACGAACCACACTCACCGACTTCTGTTTCTGTTTAGCTGGACCACCTACAGTATCATTCCACACAAAAGCCAGAAGAGACAAAAAAAGCACAAAACACAAGAGCACATTTAGTTATTGACAGGTTAGGGTTAGGAGGGTGTGGGGGGAGGTTGGGAGAGGAGCTGTTTATTGATTAAAACAGAGTTAATACTGACTGCCCTGTACTGTGACTTCATTTGAAAAAGATTCACACTGATATGCAGCAGCAGCCATTTTCAGAGTGTATCAGAGTTAGTTCAACACCTTTCCCTGCTGATAAGCACAGAAACAAATATCCAAACTTATCTCATCGTGACCGGTGCCTGAGGGGCCTGAACTGTGTTAGACTCAGGAGCTAAAGTAGCAGCAGAGGCGTTGTGAGGCTGTTAGTGAGAGGTGGAGAAAGGAAGGAGAGCAAGTAGACCTGATCACAACCTGGAGGAGAAGGGGACAAATGCAGGGAGGGATGCTGGCGAGTTTAGTAGTGTCCAGGGCCCCTAATGTTACCTTCTTAAAGAAGGGCAGCCGGTGGGCGTTGGCCTGAGGGGATGTTACGCTGCCTGACATGCCCTTGGGGGAGCGAGGGTCACCCTGGGACTCAGGGGGCTCCTCAATATCCAGGTCGAGGGGGTCAACGTCAAAGGACGCTGTGGACAAGTCCATTTGAGCTGATGAAGGCAGGGGAGGGTGGGCGGTGCAGAAAGAAAGACAAGAGGAGGAATAGAAACACAGAAAAGAAAGAGATAGGGGCGAAGTGAAAGAGAACGNAGAAAGAAAGACAAGAGGAGGAATAGAAACACAGAAAAGAAAGAGATGGGGCGAAGTGAAAGAGAACAAGAGCAGAGGAAATAAGAGAGAAGTAAAGGAAAAGGGGGAAAAGAGTAAATAGAAGAAAGAATGTGAGATGCATCCAGACAGAGGCATGAAGGAGTTTTGCAAGAGATGACACAGAGATTGAAAAAGGTGGCATAGTATGATTTAAACTGGAAATAACATTACGAAGAGATAGTTAAAAAAAACAAACTAGAACACATCAGATTAACATGAAGCAAGGCACAGATGTGGAGCATAATAACATAAACACCAGAGGAGAGAGTGACGTCGGTGTGACGAGAAAGCAACAAAACTTGACGTGTAGGGGTGAAAAAACCGGGTGAAGGAATGGCTTCACAGGAAACTGGAAAAAAACAGTAGATAGGAAAGCAAGAATTGAGCTATGAGGAAAGCTGGGGCTGGGAATAAAAGGTGCGTATTGGGTTTGTTGTTTTAGATGCAGGTGTTGAAGGCACAGAGAAAGAGGACAAGGTAGGCGGGTGTCTCTTTTTCAGATATATTATATTATGCAGATATTAAACTCAGTGGATCTTTGGGATGAACAAAAAAAGTCTTAATGTCAATCAGAGTTGTTTATTTTTCAACGTTTGCTCTCTCCTGTTGTCTCTGGGTATCGAGCAGCAGGTCTGTGTCGTCTCGGCGATGCACACACAAGCCAGACATACTTATCAAGTTTAATGAGCGGTCCATTCTCGGCTCTATTTCAGTCCCACCCTGTGTGCTAATGACAGACTTCCTAAGTTCTCTCTCACTTCACACAGCAACCCACCGAGATGCGTCGTGATTCATCATCATGCCTGACTAACTAGCCAATTAAAATTTTCATCTAAATATCAGGCGCCTGTCTCTTCTCACTCTATTAGGATTGCACACGTGCCCACACAAACATGCACACACAGTCACTATTTTGCCAGTTGATAAGGAGACCCTCCCCCTCAAACACATACACACACATACACACATACACACACCACCCACTACCTCACCTGTGCCAGGAGGGGTGGGCCTGCGGGTTCCTGTGGCAACATCCAGACTGGAGCTTCCTCCTGATTTACTGCAATAAGATATATAGCGTCTAATTATTGTTTGGGCAAAATAAAGCAATAAAGTAGCTTCACCATACCTTTCACAAGATGAACACATAACATTTATTATTAAAACAGCCACTTTTTGTTGTTTAAAGTGATTTTATCAATTTTATGTCTCCAGGCATGCCATAGCTCTATTACAAGATTTTCCTCTAATAAATGACATTCATTACATAACACAATATGTTATTATGACATTGACAGATCATATAATAATAATGACACATAAATAAAGCACAAATAAGCTGCTGATTATGTGTACAAGGGGAAAAATCTGATTAACCAAATTTTTTGATGATAATAAAAAAAGATTTGAAGGTTTAAAAAAAACAGAGACTAAAGCGACCCATATATACTGTAGTCTGCATGATGATGAATGTAGTGACTCACTGTAGTGCTTTTGTACTGTTCTGTCTATTTTAGTCGGTTTTACATTGCAATGTGGGCAAAGTGTGACTCAGGTTTGACCTCTTTCAAAAGATGGGGTCATGTTTGTGCCGATGCCGAGGGCCTTTCATCGTTTACCTGGAGCTGAGCCGGTTCTGTCTCATCCTCTGCTCCTGCAGCAGACGGGTGTTCTCCAGTTTGACGGGGCTGGGTATGAAGCCCACCTCACAGCCTTCCTTCACAAGACGACCGATCCACCAGTCGTTGTTGTACTTCTGCATGCAGAACACACAGTCAGGCATCAGTTTTCGTTGCCAAACCAGCATTTTATGATCACATCATCATTTACTGTATGTGTTGAAACAAAATGTACAATTGACACAGTTTGCAGTTTCTGAAAATGGTATTTCATGTCATTACAGTTTCTAACAATAGTTCCAAAGAATCCTGACGTATTAAATATTGTGCTTTCTGAATATAAAATATAAAATCTTACTGCTCAGAAAGATGGCACACTTTCTTGATGTTGCTGTTTGTCAAACTAACCTTGGAACCTAAAACGATGTGATGTACCTGATGTGACTGAAATCATAAGGCTGTGTGATTTCTCACAGCCTGGGAGAGTTTAGATACAAAGAGACAGAGAGTTGCTTCACATACATGATCTTTCATCAGCTGTTTGAAGGAGTTAAGTCAGTAGCCCTGATGTTAGGTTTCCCTGCATCACCCTTGCACCTTTACCTGACTTCAAGGAAATGTATCTCTAGTGCTTTTCTAAGAAACTACAGAAACTACATTGTACATTTGTAGATCAAAGGTATGTGTCCTTTTGTGCGAGAAATGTACATTTCAGTCCTCCTCAAAGTACTCCTCCTCTGCATTTACTTGAGTTGAGTGAGTATGAAAAATAAAAACTTAGCAATGTGTCTGGGAAATTCAAACCTCTTTAATGTGCAAGAAGTCTTTGGCTTCAAAGGATATGGCCATGCCCTGCACAGGAACGTCATCGCTGGGGCCGGGGTTGTAACCGACATTTGTCCGCACAGCAAACGCCACAGGTTTGGTCTGGAGCAGTGATTAAAGAAATATTTGTTAGTATACAGACATGGGGTTATTAAAAGACACTGAGTTCAAAAGTCTATGCAAGAATAATGAGCATCAAACTAACACTGTCCGTTAAGAGGAATGAGGGAACAATAGTTGATCTCTGACCTTTGCTTTCTCGAGTGTGGCAAGGGCCTGTCTGTCTGCCTCCTTCCTCAGAGCTTCTGGGTCCTCCTCCAGGGACACGTCTGAGTCTGACGGCCGGCTGGTGTAGGAGTCTGCAGAACCCTGAAATACACATAAAGAAGAACAAGAATGCGTCAATACTCTTGAAAGTAACAAAAACAAGGGAAGACTGACTGAAATCACATCCTGGACTTTAATATGACTGGGTAGATGTATGGCATGACCTGTTTGCTCATCTTTTAGTTGTACTCTTGCACCTTAAATTCACACGTCTATCCTTCCTTGTATGAGTGTGAAGAAGAATCACAAGAGTCACAATGTCAAGACTCGAACAGCGTAATCTATATAAACACAAAAGGGGCTTTGGCCTTCATACTGGCTTGAAAGCTGACTCTGTGTAATTCGAGGTGGAGAGGATGCATAACAACCGGCCGACATTTCCACTGCAGATTGAGGAAGAGGCTGAGGTGTTAAATCTTTTCGCACAGGTACAACGGATTCAGCGTGTGGGTGTGTCAAGTATAGGCAGAAAGAGGTAGAGTGAGAGAAAAAAAAAAGGCCTGAGGACTGTTTATAATATTAGCGCGGGTATAAATTTCTCATGAAGTGGCTACGGTTTCCAACACATTCACCACTCATGCATGGTAACTTGACTCTCTCAGGCTGACCCTAATCCAGACACCCATACCACAATAAAAACTCGAGCCTCCTGTGAGCCTGCAGCGATGGCCCACTGTACTGCTCAGCAGAGCAGTGCAGTGAGGGGAGGCAGCCTGAACTTCTGAAGTGTTTGAGTGTTCAATTTATATAACAATCCCACTTGTTCTCTTCTTGTTTTTTTTTTCTTTTCTTTTCTTTTTTTTTCTAGCTGTCAGGCAGCCCGGCACTTTGTAGGAGGTGCTGACAAGAATGCGGACAGCTGAATGTGCCAGGCAGAAGAAGTGAGTCATTAGGTGTGGGTTTTTAAAATAGAGGTGAGAATGCGCAAAGATGACATAGACCATATGTAATGTTGATGAATAATTCCCTGCTAGAAAGTGAACACATGTGCAGTCAGACAACACAAAGAGCGCATTCTTTGAGTATACCAAATATCTCCGGATTAGAGCTGGGGATCCTTTAAATATTCTCGATATCGGAGCCAATACAACACCTGAGTTTCCATATTGGTACCGAAACAATACATTGTTCGATATCTAACTTAGGGGAAATAAACACCTTTTTTTTTATTTCACAAAATATACCATACTGTCCAGCTCACAAGTGGTCAAAGAATCTAGCGCTGGTTTGCATTGAACTAGATTCTTGGGTTTAGAGCTGCAACAATTAACTGATTCATGCTTTACTTCAACAACAGGAAATTAATCAACAACTTTTGAACATTTTCAACACTTCTTGAAGAAAAAAACCCAGAAATTTTCTAATTTTAGCTTTTAAAATTAGAATATGTTCCGTTTTATTTAGTCTTCCTGGAAAGTAACCTTTATATATTTTTGGGTTATGAACAGCTGGCAGGGACAAAATACATTTGAGGATGTCACCTTGGGCTTTGAGGAATTGATATTTTCACCACTTTTTTTCCTCATTTTACAGTCCTATCAATTAATCAAGGGAAGAAATGACAGATACATTGCTCATATAAATAAACACTGGAAGCAGCCATACTTGATTTAGATCAAGAAATGTCTAATTAAAGACTAAAGCATGCCGAAGAGTCTGACTGACCATTTGATGCCAACTTCTGATACTGGATGCTACTGTACACATTTTGGCTGCTGCTTTTTAAGCACTGAGATCTGATACCAAGTTCTAATCAGTTTGCTGTCATTTGAATTATATTTCTTATTTTAAAGATGAAATGAAATATGGCCTGGTATATAGGATACATACCACACAACTGAAAAGGTTCAATTCAGGTCAGGGGCTGTTACACTCTTTTCTAGTCTGTATTTAAGCTGTCACATTCAAATAAAGGTGAAATACCCAAAGGATATTCTTTAAAAAATATATGAAACGAGATTAAAAGATTAAGTTCTTGGTCCTATTCCCCAAACACTAACACTTATCAAGAACCTGGGGTGAGAAGCATTTCAAAGAGGACAAACACCAGACTCTAAATACAACCAGACAGAAAAAACAGGTCATGTGTGTAGAGTGAGGCCTCTGTGTGTCTGTGTCAGCGTGTTTGCATGTGCATTTATGTGTGATTAATACTCCTCTGTGCCTTTTATTACCATCCATGCATCTCTGTGTGATTTGAAATGAAACGACAAACACAAATGTTGATTCTAGCTCGGCCACCTGTCGCACCGAGGCGCTCTGTGACTCGGTAACAGCAGACCAAATGTAGACACTCCCTGTTGCCAAGGCGACGGCTAGCTACTCCTCACATCCTCGGGCATTCACAAACCATCCTCACTTCCTGTTTCATTTACTCAAACTCAGAACGCTCACAGCACTGCGACCGTATCTCCCTCAAGTAGGAGGAATGATCCTGTGAGCGCCACACAGCATCTAATGAGAATAATAACAGCCGCCCCCACTAACCAGCTCTGAGTCATCTTATAAAAACCATACAGGTGCATTCTAACATGGAGCACTGCGTAAGTGAAGGTTAACAAACCTTAATGGGGAACCCTCGAGAATCTTTTCAGGGAGGAAAAAAATGACGTCTAAAATAACCTGGGACCTTCACGCTCACTACAATACGTTGGTGATGCAGCAAAATATAGAGCTTGAGTGGGAGAGACAGGTGATGATTCTGCGTGTATCTGTGCACTTGTGTATAACTCTGTGAAAATGAGTTTGTGTGGACAAATGTTTGTTTCTGAGTCACTTGTCCTGTTGATTCATGTCACACATAACTAAGGAGAAAAAGAACAAGGAACAAGGAGAATGAGTGGATAGATGAATACATGGGGACAGACACAAAAGTCAATATTTTATAAAAAAAAAAAAAGGTGCAGGTAAACAAGCGGAGAGTCAAAATAGCAACTGATCGATAACCTCTCGGCACCCTTTTCTACTCTGAAACCAATCAGAACTTGTTGATAGACGGAAAGAGCAACCAAACAAATTCTGACACCCTCCTGCAACCCTTTCTCTTATCCTTCTCCTCTTCCTCCTTCGTCTTCTTCCTCTTCTTCTCATGTCAATGGGTTGTGCCTCTAATTTAGCTGCTTGCTTCACTTCACATACAGCTCCTGTTCAAAATAGCTACAGGCCACCTGACGGCAAAGCTGCTTTCCCATTGGCAGTGCCAGACAAGAGACCCCGGCAGTGTCATAGTAACCATCTCCGTAGCTTATTACAGGCAGCCAGTGAGAGCTGCATCAGGAAGAATATAGAAAGAAGATGTAGGAATCAATGGTAAATAAAATACCCTGAAGGGAAATCAGCGGCGGGGAAATTGCATAAAAGCTTTTCAACAGGTGATCAATGAAGTATTTTCTCACACTGAGTGGGTTACAGCTTGGTCAATAGCTTCTGAGTGCAGCGCGGCAATAACTACATCAAACAAGACATTATAGCCTTTGGAGTGATTTTATAGAAAGGAAATACAAATGTTTTCAATAACAAGAAACTGATCCTTGTGTAATAGTTGGTAAAAATCCAAACAGTCAAGACCACAGCAGGAGAAGAAAGAGTACAAATATGAAAAAGATACAAGAGGTGAGACACACAAAAGTGAACTGACACCTCAAGTTTAAGCACAGTGACTGCCAACATGATGAATTTACACCTCCTTAGCATTGATATTGAATAAATGGAGGGAGGAGTGGGGCAATAGTGTGTAGGGACGGGGATAATGGAATAAGCAGTGAGACTGGGGTGGCAAAAAGACAAGTGCTTTGAATAATGAGGGCTGAAAACAGTCACCCTGCAGCAAGGAAATTAGTTAACATTGTTTCTTCTAATGCACCAGCGCCTGCAAATGCTTTTGAGAAGAAGGGAAATTGGAAATGAAGGGAACAGTTGGATGCAGTTGAATAGATTTGTTTTTGGAATTGGTACAAAGCTTTAAAAAAAAAAAAA